>JAHDVE020006268.1:0-55503 GCA_022606495.2 Halesus radiatus
TTAAGAATATATTGCAACGATTCAGCCTCCATTACATTTAAAATCAATTCGCTATCCCAATTTTAATTGATGCGAAACTAATAATTGTTTTTTTTAAATCGCCCCTACGTAACCCATTCAAATACTGTCACTTTAAAAATCGTTAGTATCAAATTTTTGGCACATTTTCGCCTGCTAATATCATGCATTTTTGTTCCTAATTTTGAATGATTTTTGTGTCTTTGATTTCAGCGCCCATACCGCCGGGTTGTGAGCACAATCCCTACGGTACCTTCAGAAGCCCCACTAACTGTAGCGAGTTCTATGTTTGCGATGCAGGCGACCCTATCAAACTGGAATGCCCTGATGGACTGAACTACAATGAGGTAAGTTTCATGATAAATAATAATAATTAATTTCAATAATAATTATTCTGAATTTGGAAACCAATAATTCTTATGATATAAATAAACTTTTTTAAATTTTACATACAAATTCAACCGGTTTACAATTAGATAAATTTTTGATATTTCAGAAATCAGAAAAAGTGTTAATAGTCAATTAATATAACTATTAATCAATTTTTGTTTTTAAATATCTTTAATATTAATAAAAAAATGTTTATTTTTTTAATTTCTAAAATAAATTTGTTGTTCAATGTTTTATGATAATTTTTTATCAATTACTTACCTTCTTTAATCAATTTATGTTTATGTTTACAATTTGTCTATTCTTACATTATTGTGTTCTATGTTTATCATTTGTCTATACGCTTGGAACTCTCGTAGCTGCCAGCAGCTTTTTATAATCGCTCCAGTTTATCTGGGAAATATTGAGAAGTTATTAATTTTTCCGGTGTTAAAATAGCGTAAAATAACCGCAATAATTTATAGGTTACATTTATAAAAATCATATAATTTTAGTGTTGCCGTTTCGGGCTTAAATCAAGTTTATAATAAAAAATCAAATAAAAACTTAAATATTTTATGTTTAAATCTGTCGCGTTTTTCTAAATTAATCCAAAAGCATCGGTCGGTCGAAGGCGTTCGCCACATGTGGTTGTTAAAAGACCTTTGCCTGTTAAAAACCTAGTGAAGGTTTCAAAGTGAATGATTTAAAATGTTATTCTTTGAACTATGGTGATTGTAAACAATATCGTATACGACTAGGCTACACAACTCAACCTTAATGGTGAATGTGTTATTTTGCAAAGATATCGTTATATAACCTTCAACGTTGTACCACAACCGCAACCCGTAAAATTAGATTTCGTGGCTGCCGAGAAAGTCGCAATAGGAAAAAACATTTGACGAGAAGATCTTCTGCTGTCACGGCGACCTGACCTCCAGTCTACGGAGCAGATCCGGTGCATCATGCAGCCCACGTACGTGCCCGACCAGGCTGCTCTGCGACCTGCTGTGGTCCGACCCCCAGAAAGACACCACCGGCTGGGGCGAGAAATGGACGACACGCTGATGTGCTCTTTCCAGATCCTGAAGCCGGCCGACAAGCGCCACCTGGCGTAAGGGCAGACCAACACCAAGCGTCCCGTCACGCCGCCCAGAGGCGTCACCAACAAAGACAAAGAAGATTAGAGGGCCCTATGGATCAGTCCCCCCGGCCCCCGCCCTCACCCGCCGCCCAACTTCACATAACTCCTATCATTTGTATTAGCGTCTTGTAATATATCGTAAGGAATAAATACAGTTAGCTTCTCTTTTTTCAATTTAACATGTATGAAAACTTAGACCAAGCAGTATTTAGTTTTGATAATTTAACTGCATCTTTTTATATGGTCTATAAATAATGTGTAATGATAGTCTGTCCAAAAAAAAATGTTATAGATATAATAAAGTAATAATGTAAGAATAGGAAGTAAGATTTGTACAGCGCTCTTGAGGTGATTTTTCACAAAAACGGAGCTATAAAAATCATCCGATTATTATTATTATTATTATTGACATTATTTATTTTTTTATTCTGTATATTCCTGATTCGTTTTCAAAACATGTTGATATGTATATATTAATAAAGTGATGATTTCAAAGTAATTTTTAATTCATTTATTGTCATCAAATGGCCAATGAACGCCATTGTGTTTCTTGACATATGAAAGGTCATCATTACCTATACAGTCTCTTTATTTTTCAGAAGATTGGAGTGTGCGATTATCCCGAAAGAGTGGACTGCGTAAATACCAACGTTGATGAGACCGCGCATGCCGAGCAAACCACTCGTGTTGAAGGAACCACCAATCTTCAAGGCACCACTCCAGTACCCGAAACCTCTAATCCATCAGAGTCCACCGACACGAACGAGAGCCCTTCAACGATGACCACCACAACAATGACCACCACAATGATGACCACCACAATGATGACCCCGATGAAAGACAACAAATTCAAGAAAATCATCACAATTAAAACAGGTACTTTGGAAAAATATGAGTAGAGGTGTTAATTGGCAATGATGAAGACAAGTTTTCAAGAGCGATGAGGGAGTTTGCTGAAGGGACATTTAGATCATTTCTAATTTTGAAACTGTCAATGTTTAGATGGTGTGGATATTATAATACGTATTTATTATTTTTTATTATAAGACATAGATGTTACAATAATTTTTGCAGGAACAAAAAAATAGTAGGTAAATCGGCCATATGCAGCTCATCTGCAGGTAAAACAACACACATCATGTTTTCTTCGCAAAAGTTTCGAAGCCATTGAGGTGCAGCTACTTCCTTTGCCACGTTTTCCACTATTTCTTCCCTGGATTATCGATTCGTGAAATTTTCATCTCTAATTCAAATAAAACACTTGCTCGTAATGCCATTGTTGGGCGAGTCCACTTTAATTTTTGCACCCGTAGTGAAAAACTTAAAGCTGGTAATATAATATCTTTGTATTTTGTATAATGGACCTTCACATTAAGTTTTTACTGTGATTTCGGGATGGCGGAATAATAGTCAAGCGTCTGTAAGTAACACAATGTGTTATCTCGAATGATGATCATGAAGAGAGACTGGACAACCGCGCAAACTCTTTGCATACCCAGCTGTCTCTCTGTCACGCCGTCCTTGTCATATAATAATCCGGTCGCAAGTCCATTACAGATATGTAGAGCGGATAGAGATGAATGTACGTTCAAATAATGTCTGTGTAATTTAGCGTCAAAGCATGTGCAATAATAATCGTCAGCTTAAGTTGTGTTTTCAGCGCAAAATAATTACTTTTTTAACAATTGATAAACTAAAGTTTTTAAGACAAGATTTTTGTGCATAGCGCAAAGGGTAACAATTATTTTTATAAACAATAATTATTAGCCTGAAACACTCATCCAAATTGAAAAAACCTTCCGAGAAAAGATAAATGTCGCCGACAGGACTCGAACCTGCACCCTTCTGATTGCCGGTCAGATGCTCTGCCGTTGAGCTACGTCGGCTTATCGCAAACCCGCCAAGTTAATCAATATATACTAGTGTTTCATTCAATAATTACTGTTTTTATTATATTTCACCTGTAAATCAGAAGGGTGCAGGTTCGAGTCCTGTCGGCGACATTTATCTTTTCTCGGAAGGTTTTTTCAATTTGGATGAGTGTTTCAGGCTAATAATTATTGTTTATAAAAATAATTGTTACAAAATATTACACTCTTATTTTAATTCATTTTTATTTTTGAATGTGGCCAATGAGTAAATTCACGCATTTTATCGTTTTTTTTATAAATATAATTTCAGATAACTCCATATTAGTTTGTGAACCCTTGCGGGATTTTTCACTTCTCATTAGGGTTCCATAATTGATTTTACAGCGAAAGTAACTATCTCCAAATAAAGAAACATTCATTTGAATATTTTCTTTCATTCCAAACGTTTATTTTTTCAAAATATGTCTAAATCATAAAGTTCTTAAGTAGGTACCTACTCATGTTTTCGATTTTGAAAATATTCTACCCAAAAAACCTTCTTCTTTTGAATATGCAATCTGTGGCTAACCAAAGTTGCTAGATATGTGGGTTATGAGTGCTATAACGTTATAGCAACAGTTTTACGTAGTGGATTTCATTCAAACTACTCTCTAAACCTTCCCCGCACTAATAAGAACAAACTGTACTATTTTCAGCGAAACCGGTGTAGTATTTTTTGAGAAAATCGAGGACAGACTGACAGGCAGACAAACATTCATTTTTATATATATAGATTGTTAGTTATAAAAGTTCAATATTCTAAGGACAATTAAGTATGTAATTTCTGTTATTTTATCATCAGGTATTGTCGACACAACAATTTGGTGCCACTTCGGATCAATAACACGGCACAACAAGGACTCCTGCACTTCTGTATCACTATGTAACCCAAATGCATTTATGAAGGAAGTCACCTGCCCAAGAAGAACTGCATTTGATGCGACTGCCAAAAAATGCATCATTGACTCCAAAGCTACTTGGTAGGTTAATTTCATATTTCATGATACAGAGACATCTATGTTGATAATAAGTAACTACGACATATATATGGATATAAAATTTTGTGTTTTTGCTTTGCAGTTGACTGGAACAAAAATGATCCCGTGGTAAATTATCCGAGACGCAAACCACAACTGGATAATATTTATTCTACAAGCAACTGATTAGTTCATAAGTTTATCCACAGGGGGGGATATTATTACATTGAAAATTTATTATTTCATATTTTGCTGAGACAAATAATATTATTCTTTTTACAACGATTTCTTCTGCTAGTATACCTTCCAGTGAAAATCATGGGAAAGCATTTACTCAAATAAAAACAAATCTAAATAAATTTCTAGGATATTTTACTTACAACATGAATTAAAAAAAATTATTTTGCAAAACATTTGTTTAACTCATATTTTACTTAAAAATTATTAGCTTGGTAGCTTTGAGGTTTTTTTTATTTTTTTTAAATTTAAATTATCTATCTATTTACACCTTTATTCGGTAACTAAATACAGCTCATATTATTTAATATTCTGCTAGAATTTTTTTGGTTAAATGATTAAAAATGTACTTTGTTTACACTAATTTAAAAAAAAATTTAATATCTCTACATGTTTCTACAGCAGTGCTGTCATCCTCAGGAATATATGAATACATGAAACATGTAGAGATATTTATTTATTTTTATAAAAGTGGTGTAAACAAAGTAAATTTTTAATTATTTAATTAATAATGACGCCACAAAGTTACCAATCTTTTGAAGAAATTGTAAAAGAATTGGTTCGGTTTAATTGAATTTTTAGTACTTGAATATGTTCTCGACAAAGCACCAGTAAGGCTATGAATACAAATTTAGTTTATTCAGTGGAGTACCTTTGAAATTTTGCAAATCAAAGTTATTAATGAATACGTCCATTCCATCAAATTCTATAATTAAATTTTCCACTTTGCAGTTGATGTTAAACATTTTTTGATACATTTAGGGATGGTAGACTTCCTTCTAGATTCCCCCCATTGTATCACTTTAGAAGAAAGTTCCTGAGCTGAGGTTAGAAAACACAGATAATAGAAACAGAAAGAGATATGGCATGATAGCTTGCTGACTGTTTCAGAGCTACAACAGAACTGCATAAACTATCAAAGAGAATATGCAAAGAAAGTTACGGGTTCAGTGTTTAGGTAAGAGAGCCAAAATAAAACTAATGACGATCTACAGGGCAAATACCTTTGTATGAACAAATGCTTTCACAGACTTAGAAACGGTGAATAACTTCATTAAGCTAGGCTGGCCCATAAGTGATGAAGGAGGTTGTGAAATAGTAGCGAGAAGAAGGATTCGGATGAAAAAAGACGCCATCAGCAAATTATAAGATATGGAGTGACAGAGGCATAGCGATGACCACTAAGGTAAGACTCGTTCAGGCGCTGATTTTCTCCATATTCCTTTACGGTGTGGAAACATAGACACTCGTGGATAGACGTCCTCGAAACGTGGTGCTGGAGGAAAATGCTCAGGATTCCATGAACAGCCAGGCGCACAAATATATCATTTCTGGAAGAGCTTGGCATCCTATCCTGAGATTCTTTGGACATGTTGCTCGCAGAACCGAGAACTCCAACCTAGAGAAGCTCATGTTCACTGGCAAATTGACAGGAGAAGCAGAGGAATATCACCGATGCGTTTGAGTGACCAAATTTTTCAGGTGTCCAGAACATCGGAGTCCGCAGCTCTCCACGCAGCGCAGGATCGTGATGAGTGGAAGAGTCCTGTACAGCAGGGAGATTGGGATGGGGGTCACGATCCTCAGCAATGGGGCAGAAGTATAGGTAGAAACAAAAGCCTATTTTGCAGTCGTATGCATGTACGATATTTGCAACACTTTAATAATAATAATTTGTTCAATGGGTTGGTATTCACTTTGTGTCGTCATTATTAATAAATTACTTTGCATTCACCACGTTATTAATATACACAGATATCAACATGTTTCTAAAGCGATGCTATCTTCGTCAGGAATATATAGAATAAAATTTTATATATTCCTGATGATGTTTGTATATACCTTCAACCTACCGTACCATCTTAGTCACTTTAGAGAACAAAAAGGTGAAATAAAAAAGGGTATTTTTTCTGTTTTATTTATTTACAGATGATGATTGTCGTTTTTTACATATGATTTTTTTTCCCTTCTGAGTCATCAATTTCAATTAATTCAATTAATTTTCAATGATTTTCTTATAAAACTTACCGTAATTTAGAATAAAACTTACCAATAAACTCTTTAAAATACGAATTTAGAATTCTCTTGTCGTATGGCATTTTGTTGTCGATTTTCAAAGAACGACGTTTGATGGTTTGTCATAATGTGTTCGTTTTCTTTTACAAGAATATAAAATAGTTACTAACTAACATAATTTATTTTTTTCTATTAGTAAACTTCTTTCTTCGATGATTGATTTTAATACTAAATTAAAATGTATACACGCACCGTCTGAAACAAATTCCCTAGTATTTTTCGTAAGAAAAAACGTAGTTTCGACACTTTTTGATTTCACTGTACATCATCAAAGTGCGTACATCAATCTAAATAAGTACGGGTCTATCGTCAAACAACGTAGAATCTACGCTTTTGATGATCCTCTGGTGTCAAATTTAATTTATAATCAGAAATATCTAAAAACTTTTGAATAACAATATAGTTTATCGTCAAAAGCATGGTATCTACGTTTTGTTGACGAAGAACCTCCTATGGTAGGCATGTCTTTATAAAGTATCGTATCTATCATTGAGGTCAGAATGAATAGACTCGAATTAATGTACCATTTCGGCACTAGCTAGTTCACTGTTTTTCGTGCGTGATTTTGACTGCGGTAAGCAAATTATAAAATATTAATTTATTAAAAATTCAAACATGTTATTCGGTATGTCGAATCTTTTTACTTATTTGCTGTTTTGCTTAAATTTGCGGCACTTATGTTTTAAAGCATCTCTATGTTTTATATGCTGTGTATTATCTATTTTTTTATGAATGGATCGAATCTACGAATTTTTAACGATTTTTTTTTTAAATTTGCTGTTTCAGGCGGTGGTAACTTAAATTAATTTCATATTTAATACTTCGATATCGGCAGACCTCTTGATGTGTGGTCCACCATAGACGATGCTGCTTAAAGTCTGCAGAAGAAGTGTATAAATGCTAGACTATTACGAAAGTGACTGTAGAGCCTCTATTTTTGGCAATTTCTTCGTTGGCTGCATCCATCCTACTTCTTGAATCCCAGTTTCTTCAGGGCCTTGAGGTCTACGTCTCCGTAGTAGTCTTCGCTGTTATTTTGAATGGGAAAAAAATATTAATATACCATTCTATTTTGCGACCCCTTGGAATAACAGGGTTCCATCTGACACGGCAATGTTATGCGACAATGAGCCTTAAAGTTACTTTCTATAGAGCACATTATCGCTGTGTCAGATGGAACATTGTTATTCCAAGGGGTCGTTTGGAGCAGTGAAAGTTTAAAAAGTAGGTTTCTACACCGTTTAATAAAGAGGTACAATCTCTTTTTACTTGGGAAGGGACTAACTCTTGATGTAATATTAACAAATTCTTGTAATAAAAACAGGGAATAATTTTATAAATTGAAATATGATTAAAAATAAAGGCAATCTGCTAATAAAAAAAAAAATAATCTCATAAGAGCTAAACGAATAACTGATCCTAATATCTGACGATTAATAGATAACTAACTAACCATCACGCCGTTTTCCCGTAGGGGTGGGCTGAGGACGAACCGCCAAACAACTCGGTATTAGCAGACATTCCTTGACTCTTGTCTCAAGTATTTAATTCACTTGATCGTGCCACATCTTCCTCCTCCATTCACATTCGCGTCATCTATTCTCCTTAAACTTTTTCTTCGTTCACCCGCTCTGCATGCCTAAGCCTAAACGTCCCTTTCTTAATCTTACTCATTACGCTCACATCATCTTTTCATTATTTGTGAATCTTTGCATTATTCATAAGTACGCCTCAGTGATCTCATTTCTATAGCATTCATTCTACTTTCATCCCTCTTCCTCCAATACCATGTCTCACAGTCACACATCAGAGTTGGAATCAGCACTCCATTGTGGACTGCTAGTTTCGCTTCTTTGGACAATTTTTCAGTCCTCCATTAATCGAATTTTCCGTATTTACCCTTCACTCAATATCCCTATCAGTCTTTCCATCTCACGTAAACATACTTCCCAAATACACAAACTCATCGACCTGCTACAAGTATTCATCATTCACGACTATATTGCGCACCTTTTTCGTAATCTCTCTCTTTCAAACATCATGACTTTATACTTACTTACATTCATCAGTAACTCATTCTTCATACGTAATTCGCTCATCCCAGATACGAGAGACTGTAGGTCTTCCATACTTTTAGCAATCAGCACCGCATCATCAGCATACAACAGGCAACATGTTCTCAGATTACTCATTTATGCGCCCAAGCCCACCTTTTTCAATTCTTGCATACAATTATCAATGTATAGATCGAACAACTATTGTGACATTACGCAGCCTTCCTTCATAAGAACGGCTGCGCGGCCTGTTTCATATAAAACTTAATTTTTGGAATTGAGGCCAAAATATTCTAACCTAATGATCTTTTTTTTCATCAAATGGTATAGTAAATGTCTAGTACGCATTAGAAGTAATTTATTTATTTTTGTTTTACATTATGAAATATAGACCATTAAAGGAAATGATTTTTCGTGATTTTAGAGGCACCTTTAACAATTATTTGGGGGCTAACGGTGATTTAAAAAAAAAGTTTTACCCTATCTATTTTGAAAATAAAATGAAATATAAAATTTAAAAAATATACCTTAAAATAAGCATTATGGTGGACTTTAAATTAAATTAAAAACGACCAATTTACTTTGGAACACAAATTTGCCGTACATGATTTAAAATATACACCCGAAAAAAGATTTTTTTTTTAAATTGTTTTCTTTTTATATTTTTATTTACGTAATCATATTTACATAGGAAATACGATAATTTTTTTATTAATTTAAAGTTGCCTCTAAAATTATAAAAATTATTTTTTAATTTATAATTTAAAACAAAAATAAATAAAATACTTCTCATCCGTACAAGATATTTACTAAACTTTAATTTAAAAAATATATATCGTTAATATAAATATATATCATTCAGTTTGGATGGGTATTTTGGACTCGAATCCAAAATTAAGTGTGAAACAGGCAGCACAGCTGTTCCTCTTAACACCTTTTATGATGTCAAACCACCCCGTAAAACAACCGTTCACTTGTATACGCAACGCTTCTCTCGTACAGAGATTCGTACTCAATCCATACTTGGACAACACCTTTCAAATGTGTTATTGAAATTTGCATTCATTCTCCCATTTGGGAATGCCATAGTCTCACTGGCTCCAACGGTTTGGTTGGGAGTGGATGAGACTCTTCTGCGGTTTTCATATAAAAAAATATATATTAACTGTCAAGGAATCAAACAGCGTTATATGTCTATTTCAATTGCTCATTAAGATAAAGGGATGTTTAAATATATTGAGAAATAAAAAGGAAGTACGTTTAGAATCGTTTAGTATTTTCTAAAACCAGGGTAAAATGTATTAAGTAAGACAATAGTTAAATATTAACTGCCAACCATTTAAAAGGGATCAAGTATAAAGGATTGATGAGAAATCTATCAGTAAACTAGAGATTAAATACAAGTTGTTTTTTTTAAATACATACCTCAAAAAAAATACAACAAAAAATTTGACAAGAAATCTAAAATCGTGACTTAAAACACTAAATTAGTTGTACAGTGCACAAAAATTCATATGTAAATTTACCAATTATACATTACGTTACTTGAAATGATTTCAGTAAGTAATACAAAAGGAATATTATATAAATGTAAATTGAACAAATATAATATTTAATTATTTACGTGGTATTATTCTGAACAAGGGGTGAATATATAATAAATAAATACGTTAATTAAATATACACATTCCTTTATTAGCCCAAACACGAATATACACATGGAAGTTCTTTGTTATATCCATCGTGCCATAGACAATAGAAAATGAAGAAAGAAAACATTACCAAAAACCACATTCAGTGCATTTTTGAAGGGGTGACCACAGACAAGAAGAACAAGGAAGTAACACTGAAAGACAGGTGAAACATTGATTTGTTAAATTACATCACATTTTCACACAGATAATTTGTTTTTAAATAAGAAGGTAATAAATAAAAACATTTATATTATTTTATATTTTTTTATTAACGCATTTTTACTGTTAACGTAATTTTACAAAGTTATTAAAACTAATCGTACCCTATAAATAAAAAATAATACAATATAATATACAAAATGCAGGTTTATTTGTTTCGTTACATTCCTAGAAGATACAATTTTTCGTTCTCGTAATTTGATCTACTACACGTTCTTAAAAGAAATGATTGTTTGAACTTATAAGTTTTGTTGTCGAAAAAAAAAGCCGAAATAATTGATTTATACGCTGTATCTGTGTTGTCAACGATCAGTCGAGGTTTTGTGAAGAAACTATAAGAAATAAATATGTCGATTTGTTTGTAAGGCTTAAAAATAAACACCAGATTTAACTTAATAACATCTGCAATCATTCTAAACATATTAAAGAATGTTTGTACGTTGTTGGAAAATGAACGTAATTACTCCAAATAGTGTAAATTAATTCAGTCTGTTTGACAAAACACAACAAGTAATTCGTCGGCAAATCGATAAATTGATTGGCATTGTGTCAAAAAAAAACTTTAGCGCCCTTGAGGATATGTTTATTACATTGTATAACTCAGTTCTCACTCGATTAAATTAGTAAGTTAACTGTTCTTATTGCGGTTAACGCAGTCATCTTGATACGTTCTCAATGAAATTGTCCTGTGACAACTTTGACGCTGTTCTGAGGGCAAACCATATCTCCCTTTTTATCTAATCAATTTTGAGAGTTATTAAGTTATGTCTTTGTGTTGCAGTAAACTAAGTTATGCTGAGATGTCTCAGTTGTCCTGAGAGACCTTGTTGTTGTTCTGGGGGCGAGGTTTGGACGCTTTGTGCTGGGTCTTGGGGGATCCGTCCTGGCCGGCGAGCAGCTCACTCTTGCGGATTGCCTTCAGGTCCAGGTCGCCGTAGTAGTCTTCGCTGTAAGATCACCCCAGAAGCCTTCAGCATCAATGGTTCAAGTACTACGGGCTACGACGCTACGACAACCAACCAGTTCACACAAAAAAAAATCTCACTCATCCAACTTACTTCAATTTGCAATTACACTCAAAATTTTCAGATTTTTATAAATTTACAGTAAATAATGGCAACTTAGTAAGGCTTTAAAAGTCCTGAAGGCCTCATTTTTACCAAAAATTAGCAGCTTTACCGCTTATTTTGATTTATAAAAGACGGAAAAATATGTCAACATTTAATATTCTGTTCATTAACTTTCAACATTTTTTAAACTAAAGTAAATGCGTGGATGCTGTTACCATCTTAGTTTTAAAATCTTTAGCAATGCTTCAGCTACTGAAAATTCTCATTTATAAAATTATTATATTTCTCCATGAATTTTCTATGAAGTTTGAGAATATATTGTATTTGTTCTCAAACTGAGCTATATCGTCATTATTAAACACTTTCTATTGTCTACACAATTATTTTCAGCTCACAACGTCATTGCCATTATTAGCAATGAAGATTTCAAATTGATTTAACTCTGAATAATAATAAATCAAGTGGTCACAACTATATATTTCATAAAACTTCTAATAGCGTTCCCAAAGAATAACATACAAAACTCTTAAAATCAATAAATATTTACTAGAAAAAGATCAATGAAGAGTCGTCGAGTTGACTCACTTGCTAGATTAGACATTTTCTTTTTTTTTCGCGTTGTAAATGTAGGCTTTTTCTTGACTTAAATTTTATCATACTACGTTAAATTTTGTTGTTTATATGAAAGCAGCAATCAATTGTACTCGATATATATCCGCTTTCCATTGGTCGCCAGCTTTCTCGCACTTACTTACATTGCAACTATCATATTGATATATATAATATCATATCATGAGATTTATCTGACAGTATTAACTCTCTACTACAAAATTCTGCATCAAATTGTGCATTTTTATTCCTTTTATCAAACGTCAGCAATTAAACGAACGATCCTCTTATTTTTACTCTCTTTCATATCCGCATTATCTATCATTTAATATTCGCAGTAAGGAGAAATGCATACATACATTGTAATTTGTAAAAAAACAGCACGGTCATAAAGTTCACTCACACGATCTCATATTCCTTTCTTTTCAATTTCTTTGACTGCAAACCAGTAGCGAGTATTTTTTCACGATCGTTAAAGTCGTGATTGCAACAAAACAAAAAATCCGAATTACTGAAACGTTCGTTTCAGAGTGGACAGGACAAATTTCTAAGCTAACGTAACAAACTAGTACACAAATGTAACAATCCAAACTTAGTGTTTTGTATTATATCTGACTTCTACGTACGTATTTGCTTTAGTTCTGGCATCGTGAAATTTACACAGTTATATCTATGAAGATTTTTAAGCTTTGCGCAATTATTTTCAACTCTGCATTGTCAGCATCAATTTTTTTTTTCAAATTTGTTGAAACCGAAAAATTTGTGAATAATAAATTATGTGACCCTTATTTGATTTTAAATCTGAGCACACGTATAATAGGCAAATTTCTATGAATTTCAGTGTTACAATAATTGTTTGCTTGTTAAAAAATAACAAAAATCATGGAACCTACACAAATATTCTATTGGCCCTTGTATCTCAGAAGAGAAACGCCTTTCCAGTCATAAATCTACCTGACTGACACCGCACACACCTGAGAAGAATTTGTAACGATTCACTGATTTCTACAGCGTGTATATAAAGTGATAAAGAATCGAGGCGACAAATATCCAACACGCCCATTCTGGCACAACAATCAATTTTTATAGCCACAAAACGAATCATAAACTTTCCTTTTCAGTACCTGCCGCTTTCACTTGTAATGTCATCTGGACTCCGAAGTGCAAGAACCGGTTTCTTTTCATTCAGACTGCGAAGGAGTACGCACAGACGATCTGGCATTAATTACTTGCAGGTACACGCATTGTCTGGAGATGTTGACATTATGAAATATTGTTTTACAGCTAAGAACTGGAAGAGGATATTAAAAAGGAGTTTTTTTACAGTAACGCAGTAGGTCCTAGAGCTTGCCTCTGGGATCCAGCCAAATTTCAGAATGATGCGAAAAAGCATGATTTGAGATAATCGCTAAGGAAAATTCTAAACATAATGAAATACGTTACATTAAATGACACTTTGTTTATCAATAATTTTTTTTTTTTTTAATGTTTTCTTGACATCTTTTGACAACGCTGTATGGGAGATCTGCTTGATGATGGAAAAAGTGATCCTGCGCCTTGAAAATTCCATTGCAGCACGAAGAAAACCCATAACAAAGCTGACAAATCTGTCTGTAGTCCTACGGTTGAACAGGAGAATGAGTCGTAAAGCTACCCATGCAGAAAATGTTTCTGCTTCTCGTATTAGAATATTAATAGAATATACACAGCGTTTCCTCGTCATTGCTGCTATGCTATAACGTCTAGTTTTCTTGAAATTACTAAATTAGACTACAAATAAACAACTCGGAAATGGGCAAAATTGTTACCACTTGAAAGACTAATTGGTTGACTAATTTCGATAGTTTTTTTTTTAAATGATCTTAATTTAAATTAATCTAAGTCCCTGAACTTGTTAATACTCGTATTTTAGTTAAATTGCTTAATTTTAATAAATAGTCTTATCTTTCAGCATGTGATGGAGTGGTCGAGCAACAAGTAGTTTGAAGACAAACAAAAAATACAACAAAAAACAGACAATAATTCTTAACACGCCATTTATGACACCAATACGTCATACACAAGTTTTCATCAAGACAAAAATATAGTACACATGAATTTGCAGTCACACATCCCACTTCAAACTGGTTGGTTTAGAAAATACAACAAAAACATGTTCACAAAACATTGTACAAATTATAAACACATTTTTTGTTGAACAAGTTGTTCAAAGTTGAAGCAAGATAAATTTTCGTACATACGAAATATAAATCGGTAAATGCTAAGCAGTCTACAGATACATTTTTGTGTGAAAATTTGTGATGGTGAAAAAGTTAGTCAAACAAATAAAAATTAGAGTTATGCATTAAATGTTTTAATTAGTTAGTTCAAGCAGTTTTTTTTTAAATTTTATTTTTGTTAGTCTAAAGATGGAGGTGGTTAATTCGTTTGGGAAATTTAGTCAACTTTTGAAAGCAGTTTCTCTCTCATTTTTTATGTTTAGATTCTTAAAGCAGTATTATTTAGAGATTCAAATTTAGGTTGTTTTAATTATTATTTTATTAAGTGGTTTTTAATGTTTCATAAACGTGGTTTGATTTGGATTATCACACTACGATTTATTTGATAAATATAATTGACGTATTTTTTACAGTTTCCTTTTATAGACAGCTTATGTGCAAAATAAATGTAAAATAATAATTTAGAAACCAATAAAAAAAGTCATTCATCTACAACGTTCTACGAATTGAATGAAGAATGAATTAATACAATAAATTCACCGTCAAAACAACAACATTGCCTTTGGCAACATGTTATTGCAACATACCTAAACAATAACAACATGTTTCCATACAAAAACAATCTAGGTTCTAGATAGAATGTTCACATGTCGACTTGCCTGGAATATCTAGAATCAACTAGCATTGTTCGCTTTTCGTCGTCATGGTTTAATGCTTTACAAATCGTTGAAATAAAACGTCAGTGCTGATTTGTTTTGGTTGTAAATTACCTCCCTTTACTTATCGAGAAAAAGATCGAAGCGTGGAGCCATTGTTCCTTTAATTAAAACGCGTGTTTTCTTTATTTGAAGAATGAAATCATTCAATGTGTAATTCAATTGTTTATTGATTGTAGGAATTGCGCAATAGAGTATTACTTTGTTTATTTGATGTACGTGAATATTAACATCTGTGTGTACATGTAACTAGTATCTATCTTATAAGAGGTCATTACACTCACTGACTTTGCGATGGCCTTGTTCTGATTTTACTGGAAGCTTTCTCGTAGCTCTAACTGTCTGTATTATAAATAGTGCGGAAGTTTTAATAGCTAAAACTCTATACATCTATTTCTATTCAGTTCAACCAATATCGAAATATTTCTTAAAATTGAACCAATTACTTAATTATAATTTTGAAACACCTGAACTTTACACTTTTGAAATATTGTTTTTTTTAATCCTATTCATTGTGTCTTACAAAGCATGTTTTGTGGTATCACTTGAAGAAATTACAAAACAAGTATTCAAAAACATATCCTTATAATAAATTTATTGTGGTAATTCAAATGCCACTATTATAAAACGTTACTTTAAAAAAAATCAATAGATTCCTTTGAAATATCATTATTCTATCAATATATGAATATGAATTAGTTACCTACACAACACATCGTGTCATCAAAAAACTATGCGGAAATAGTTGCGCCTATAAAAATAAAACGGAATAAATTTTGCAAAAAAAATTTATAATATCTTAAAAAACGTTTTCTGTTCACATTACAGAAATGCCAAGGCTAGCAACTTTGAAAATCTTGATTACTCGGTCAAGTATTTTAATATTGAAATGATCTTTAATTTATTAGTTAATTTAAATTTATTCCTAGACGGGTGGAGCATTTTCGTTTTCATTTGGAATAAATAAACAGTTAGTTTTTAGCATTTTTTTTATCGAATTTCAACAAGCCTTTTTTTGTGGCATTGAAAATGTTTTTTCGTGTTTATTTAAGTACTTGACACGTAGCATGCGTGTTAATTTATTTTAATTTATTCTATCTTTATGTTTTAATTGTGATTTTATGTATTTTTTTTATCATATTAAAAGTGTTATTATTTAATCAACCGGATTTTATGCGAATTATTGCGAATTTTGGACATCCGTTAAAAATTTTAAAATTAATATTCTGAATAATTTTACTTGGTTTTCTTGACTTTTATTTTCATATTACGTTGGCGTTTAATTGTGAATATTCTGTTTTTAGTGAATTATTATGAAAACGTATTTATTTAATTTTCAGGTTTTTGTATTTTTAATTGTATTGTTTATTGAATAGGTAAAGGTGTGTTTTTTTATACTTGTGGATGACTCAAATATCTTAACAAATTCTGGTTAAGAATTAACACTATCGTTGCCCATTACAAAAACAGGGGTATCTTATATTTACTAATTTTCCAGGAGAACCTAAAAACATGTTTTTGACTGATTTTTGTACATATTATTATGTTTCGATAATGATGTTTAATTTACGCATTTTTTTACCCCAATAGCGAAACATGCAATAGAATTTAAAAGAATCTGGCAAAAATAGAAGTTTTTGGCTCTCCTGGAAAGTTTATAAATACGAGATACGCCTGTTTGTGCTGTGGGTGACGCTGTCTTCACATGAACTTTTTTGCTTAAATACGTCTCCACAATTGTTTGAGTTAAAGTAGTATTGGAACGTTGCATTTGTTAGTTTTTGAGTTGTTGAGACAGCATGCCAAGCGTTCGAGTAGTTATTCCACAGTGTGTTCAGTATTAAAGTATTAAGGCGGGGGAGGTAAACTCACCATCCGGGAACATCTTCGGGGTCCTCGCAGTTGCCTGTGCCTTCACCGTCTCCGATCTTGAATACGGTTCCGATGGGGCATCCGTACTCCCTGGCGACTCCCTCGAGGCAGATGTAATACTTGCGGCAGTCTTCGGGGTGGGCGTGGCGGGAGAAGGACCCGGCGTTGGACACCTCTCCGGGGGCGGGGCAGGCGAATCCGTTGGCTACCTCTGGAAATTCAATCGAAATATGTCAACTTATTAATCTTAGAGTTTTTAACAGCAACTAAAAACCAATTCTGTTGGATGTTTTCCTTTGACAAAAATCGTATTCTAACGAAATCACGCACTCCTTTGTGTAAGTGGCAATAAGGCTGAAATTCCCGCTTAACGCCAATCAAAAAGCTTGTTTTATTTTATTTTGTAAAGTTCAGAAACAATTTTTTTTTAAATTGTCTATAAAACATAATTAATTGTCATATAACACAATAAAATCATATCCGAAAAAGGGTTCGTGGTATGTTAATATTCACTGAAAACATTCCCTTTAAAAGCGAAGGACTAGATGTGTTCTACTCGCACTATGTAATTAAATTTTATATGATATTTCTGTGCATTGAAATATTCAACCAAAATACATTATTCCCATGAATTTGCAGTACTTCGAATTGCATCGCCTTAAATCCTCTATAAATACGCGGTGAAGCTAACGGAATATTTAACGAAGTGTGTAAGAATGTTTTTACCTTCGTTCTTGCACTCTGGAACCTGGTCAGCCCACATGCAGACCCTGGCTTCCCTGTCGTAGGCCAGGCCGGGGGAGCACTGGTACCTGGAGGCTTCTCCGTTCCAGCAGTTCCAGAACACGTCGCACTTGTCCACGTCGGCGAAGATACCATACAGGCGAGAGCAGTGGTTGGTGGGGATTGCGGGCTCTAGAATTAAGAAATTTGGTATCAAAATTTTTTTATTCACTTTCTAAATGTTTTTCTGTTTGCATTCATAAAATAAGAAAAACGTCATAAAGGAAAAGCAATGCTTATAACTCTTGTCTTGATGGCAATATCATCTCTTGAATCGTATTTGAACAGCTTTTTTCTGTAAAAAAAATACAGTTTTTACTATAATACGCATTCTAAATAGGAATAAAGATTGTTTTCTTGTCTAATTAACATTCTAAAATTGATGTTTTCATTAAATTAACATGTCCTGATAAATTTTCTAAAAAATTACGTTCTGAATTTAAAGTTTTCCCAAAAAAGAATACTGTAAACAGCATGCTTTGAGAGATTTTCATAAAAATTACATTTTCCTAAGTCAATAGTTTTTTTTTCTAATAGAGAACATGCTGGGATATTATTTTGTGATTCTTACGAGAAAATTGTTATAGATTTTTGTACTTAAAGTCTTACCTAGTTCTGACCGATCTCCGCACTCGACGTTGTGAAGGTAGTCGCAGTTTTCACTGAGGAACTTGGAGTCTGTGGCATCGAAGGCGAGTCCGTTTCCGCAGGTCTTCAGCTCGGCGAGGTTGTTGTCACACTTCCAGTACTTGTCGCAGCTCTTGTGGTGGGGGTAGAAGCCGAAGTCATCGGGGCACTTGAAGCTCTCCTGGGCCACGACTGTTGGACAAAATAAACTATTCATTAGACAAAAATCTACAAACACGAAATTAAGACCAAAAACCTAAGGGTGATGTATTTCTTGGGCCATTTTTTAACAAATGAGAGGTTTTTTTTAATTGTGCTTCAAACGAAAGAGGCTACTTTTGTTCACTTGTGTACATTATTATAAACACCATAAACTGTTTACTCTCTCCGAATAGGATGTTTTTACATATGTTTAACGGAATATTACTAATTTATTCTCGTTAATAAACACGAATCAAAAATGAAATTATTAAAAAAATAAATGCATAATGGAATTTCCGTATTTTAACCACTTTTATTACTCGTATTATTTAGGCTCATAGCTTCGAAAATTTTATTTAATTCTGTTGTTTAATATTCATGTGGGATGTTGCTATAACTTGCTTTCTTTTGTTATGTATATTTTACTACTAAAGTTGAAGCTTGCGACCTATAAATACTCTTAAGGCTTCGATGGGGCAATGCGGCTCATCGTTAAATGGAGTCTGTGGTAAAAGTATTAAAAGATGCATCCACTGCATTATATTATTAACTTAACTGCCTTTATCATTTCAACATTTAATTGCAACCATTTAAATGTGTTTCTCAATATGGATTTCCAATAAGATGAATATCATTTCAAGAGCTGAATTAATGTTTAACGACGAGGTAAGTATTGAAACGATTACTCAAAAACTATTAGATTGTTTTTTAATTGTCGAAATAATGTCATGAACAGTGTACGTGTAGCAGATTTGATGTTTAGAATCAAGTCAGCACTTTTTAGTTAAATTAAGTCAATGTGATTCAACATTTTAAAGCCCTTTGTTCAATCTCCGTTTTTTTAAATCGTCACAAAACATCTTTTCATAATAAAAATCACTAAACAGGAAAAAATTAGACAAAAATTATTTTCGTTTTTTTTAAGTTACAGCCGAAAATCATCCACTGTGCGATCTTTACGCAACACCTTGAAAACAGAAGCTAAAACTGTTTACGCTGTCTTTAAAGTTTTTTATTTTTTATTTGGAGAAACGTATGTGAGAGGGTTGTTTTACTATTAATAGATGCGTAAGTCAATAAACTCGTGCTTTGAAGTTAAATTCCTGAGATATGTTACTTTCAAGGTAGTCGGCTTGAGGCAATTTAACCGTTCAATTTTAATGATGCAAAATTATAATTTTATCAGTTTACTTTAGCTTTGAAATGGCTGTGGAAAAGGGAATTAATTATGGATTGAAGCCATGTTATGCCTATAAAATCCTAAGCAATTCAAATTCATTAACAATATTAAATATAACAGACTAGATGATGTGTAGTTATGAAGTTGTGTATTGATTTGAAATGGAAAGTAATACCTTGTGACTATTGTTGCTCTCTAAATAAAGAAACAATGAAACATTACTTTGAAAATTTTATTTCATTTCAAAGTTTTTTTTTTTTTCATATATATTTAAATAAAAAAAATTCTTAGTTGAGTACCTACTTGTCTTTTCCTTTTTAAAAATATTCTACCCAAACAAACCTTCTTTTGAATATGTAATCTGTGGCTAACCAGAGTGATATATCAATATAACACGGCGGGTTCAATGTTTTTCATATTAATTTTAAAACGTTATAGCAAAAGTTTTTTTACACATTGAATTTCTTTCAAACTACTATCTAAAGCTTCTCGACACTAATAAAAATAAACTGAAAATTGAGGACAGACAGACAGACAAACAATCATTTATATATATATAAGGATTGATATAGATTATACGAAACTAAGTTATTTAACAAACATGATAAATTTGTTGAAAATCTAATAATCAAAAATCTATAATTCTATCAATCAATTCAGTTAAGAATCATCTTAATTTGATTGGAAATTATCCTTCATCGGTTCGTAATCTCAATAAGTTCGTATAAATTCACGCGTAAATTAGTTGAAAAATATTATTAATACTATTGTTGATAATCACCCCAGTAAGGTCATATTTTTGCGACTTTTGTAAAACATTATGAAATAAATAATAATAAATAGCAGTACATTAGAAATTATAGCACATAAAAGTAAGAAAGACAAGAGAAGTACTATTTTAAGTGAAAGAAGATCACAGTAATACAAAGCAGGGCTTTAGGAATTAGATTAATGTATTTACAAAAAAAAACGTAGTAAAAATATATGTACATAGTTTCATAAGAAAAAAAACTGTTCACCCAGTGTTGATTTTAATGCGTTATATTGTGCTTATAATAAGAGTCAGTTTCTTGGCAAACATGCTATGTTCCTAGTTTGGTTGACAATCAATATAAATTTATTTTAATTATATTGGTGGAAAATGCGCCCATTTTCCTATTAGAAAAACCGGTAGAGATACCAAGTTGCCGGTATTTCTGTTACAAATGCATGTTGTATAATAAGCCAGTATGTCCATTCTAAGATATTTCACACCGCAGGCCACAGGTGCATAGAATTGAATATTAATAAGAGAAACTAGGGATGATTTGTTGTTTAAGTTATGGGTTTCCGTTGATTGATTTAAGTGGTATTTAAACTATTCAATTTTAACTCACTGCATGATTTAACGATAACTACGTTTTACGAGAATCATTCAAACACAATCAATCGCAGTGTAGCCAATACAATAAAGCATTTACTCTTATTAACGTCATGTTATAATAAACTAAACGGACAGTACCCAAAATACGCACTTTGCGGGTTGCTAACTGAAGAAAAACTACGAATGATTTATATGTAAATTCCTACGTGTAGAAAAATGTTTGAGGTTTCAAAAGAAAATAATCCTCAAACTGTAATCTTTTAAATTCTAAATAAAACGTTCAAAATTGGTTTCACTGGTTTTTCAAATTCCTCCTATTTTCAAACATATTGCATTTCGTAGAATTTAAAAATTACAGTTTGAGGATTTTTGTCTTTTGGAAATTTATTCATTTTCTGAACTACAGATATAGAATTAACAGATCAATCATTTGTCGTATTATTTGAGTTAGCAACCTGCAAAGCTGCAACCACTTTTGAGAACTGGCCCTTAAGAGCGCGATTATGTTTTAAAATTATCATCAAATGGCTAATCGGCGCCATATTTTTTTATTGACATTTGAAATGTTCGCGTTAAACGCCGATTCTACAAAGATCCGTTTCAGCTTTTTTTTTATTTGAAACGAACCTAGAATCAGCGTTTTACGGGGACCTTTCGAATATTAAAAAAAATTACCCTGATTGTCCAATTAATAATAATAGTTATTTATTCCAGAAGGTATTCAGGGGTAGTGCAATTGAATTCGTTCCATAAGCGTGCATAATACAAACAAATAAATAACAATAGGTACGTAAAATAAGGGGAAGAAAAAAAAAATATAGTAAAATATGCAAAATAAGTTCGTTCACTAAGAGAGAAAAAAATGAACAAGTTTATGGTGGATATTTAACGGTATCCCGTCTCCAAAGGACCATCAAAGGAGACTCCATCCATTCAGCCGTGGCAGAAATGATGGTATTCTTGTTTGGCGTACTCTTCACCATAGGCTTCCCATGGCAATGATACATATTTGATCACAATGTTTCATTAAAATATCAGTCAGTTTCAACCAATTTCAATAGTCGAAATTAAATTTTAAAATGTAATATTTTACCATTTGCATTTCTTATGTAAAGGAACGCATTTAATTTACGAATGGATATGAATTATTTATAAATAAATACAATTTATAATGGATGCATCAAAGAAAGTACTTTTTATTACAGAATTTATTATAGTAATGACGATTAGGTAATAAATTTACTAATTATGTTTCGTAATTGCTCTTCCTTTCAATAGAATGTTTTAGCTGAAATATGTTTCCTAATTACGATTTACTAATTGCGTGAACACCTTTCGACTCTCAGAAATTCGAGCACGATCTTAAACGTCTTCGTGTTGAAGTTTTATTGTGAAAGATAGAGAAGTGACGGTAGAAGACAGGAGCCATCGTGCAATGCATGAAAATAGAAGAAGAAACAGAATAATGCTTTCTTCAGAAGCAAGTGCGGGCAAATTCAGTTATGATTTCACAAGAATTAATGCAATGCTGTTGAGCAAAATTCTTTAAATAATGTTTCCAACACCAATGACGCGAAACAAAAAAGGGTTACTTTTTTACGTACGAGTTACAATCAATTTTTCAATCAGAATCCACTTTTTTCAAATTTATTATCACTGAGAAAAAAGACATCTGACTATCGTTTAACAGTTGTAATTTAACCATTTAAAAGCTTCATCGCCCGTTCTTGAATTTGCATACAAAGGCTCACCGCTCCAGATTGTTTGCTGCTTCCGACTGTCAGATTTTAGTCTTAAACTGTAGAATGTAAAAGCTAGAAGTAAGATTTATTATGTCCAACATCAAACAAATTTTTCATTGAAGTGCCGACCGATCGGACCAGCTTTCTATATATGCTTTCCTTGAGTTCTTTTCTCAGTTATGCGTTCGTCTTCACAGTAGCAGGCTGCGCCTTTTTCTCGTAGACAAGTTATTTTTTTTTTCGGAGTAAATTTTACGTCTCATTGTATTGTGGGAATTATTGATTAAAATTTAGTAACCGCTTCTCAGAGATAATAAACGGCTGAATTGAGAATATTTTTGATCAATTTAACCAAAAAATTGTTTTTCATGCATAAGTGATCGCAATATGTATTACCCTAAACGACAAAGATTAATCACAGTAGGAGAAAAACGTCGAATTTAAATTTGTTGTGAAATAAACTTATCGCTTCCATTTAATTATTTGAATTGATTTGTATTGAATATTCGTGGTATACTCGTATATTCCAAATTTGTAAACGATTTAAACATATCGCCTACTTTTTTTTTAATAAATTGAAAAAAAAATACTTTCAATGAATTAATTTTGTTTTGTTGTAATACCAATCATTGATTTCGTCATCAAATAATACAATGCATTGTAACGCATAAATTCTTTAACAACGTTCACTAGGGCGATCATGCAAATCTGTTATAACCAGTTAAATTATAGGAGCAGACTGAAAACTAGTAGAATGTGAAGCGATTTCAACCAGATTTTACATTGCCATACTAACTTGGATTTAATGATTTCTTTTTTATTGTATAATATTAATTACATACAATGGGAACTTATACCCGCTAAGCCACTGCAAGTAGCTTGTCAGCAGGAGTTTAGTTCAACAATATTATATAATACAACAGCTGTGATCAATGTACACAAGTCATCGAAAAAAAAATTGAAATATGAAAAGATCATAACAGTTTTGAAAAGATTGGTATTCACTTTGTGGCGTCATTATTAATAAATTTATTTAAAAAATTACAATGTATTCACCACTTTATTAATATACATAATATTTATGTAACGATTTCAACTATTTTTACATAGGAAAGATACGAGTTGAAAAAGTAAGGTGTTTAAGTAGTAATAATTATTTTGAATTTTCCAATCATATTTTGGAAAACAATCATTCTTTTGATATAAATAAAGGCTTAAAAATTTTACATACAAATACAACCAGTTTATAATTAGACAAATTTGAAAGTATAGAAATCAGAAAAAGAGTTAAATTTAATAAATAATCTTTTTTTTTTTTAATACCTATCTCTTGAATTTATTTTCATATTAATATTAATTTCTAATATAAATTTGTTATTCAGTATTAAATAATATTTTTTATTAATACTTACCTACTTTATTAAATTTTTGTTTATGTTTATCATTTTTCTATTCTTAGATTATTGTGTTCTACATTTATCATTAGACTAAACTTGACGTTATTATATTTTAGTATTCTGTATATTCCTGATGAGGAAAACATCGCTTTTGAAACATGTTGATATGTATATATTAATGAAGTGGTGATTATAAAGTAATTTTAAAAATTTATTTGTATATATTTTTAATTACATAAAAACATCAAATTTTCAGGGGGAAGTATGTAATATGAAGATATTTTTTTTTACTTCGGAGGCTTAAATTAAATGATGGAATATGTATTATTTTAATTTTGGTTATTTGTCAGTATTTCCAAGATATGCTTGGTATTTAGATTGTGATTATGCGCATTTAACTAAATGGGATCATAGTTTAGTACAGTTCTTAATATTGAGTGGTTTCAAACAGGTTTCTAATTGTGTGTTAATCTCTCGCGTTGACTGCAAATGCGTCGTTTAAACGGAATAGCTCTACTTAAAAGAAATCTGTGCCGCAGTCGGAATGCGTGAGATCACTTTAACCTGTAACTCTATGGAACACACCTGTCTCTCGGAATGCTATTAAAATAAAAACAAATGTTTTCTTAGTATTATTATCAGTTTCGGTAGTAAAACTGTATCAACATAAGCAAGTAATAACCTCCGTGCTTCTGAACCTGGAGGACACGAGTTCAAAGGGTAGGTGTATATCACAGAGCAAATAATACATAGAGATGCCCTAACACGCAAAGAGACGAAACAAAAATAAGAGGGGCAGGGGGCGAGCTAGACGTGTCCCCAATTTAAATAAAACAGCTACAATATAAAAAGGTTCGTATTGTTTACAAAACCAGAATATTTTTTAGAATATTTACTTTGACCCTTTTTACAAGTGTTTCGTAATTTGCTTGCCAGAGTCAGAAATACGCGAAACAAACGTGGACGGCAATGCACTAAACCTGGTGCCAAAATGGGTGTCACATGACCTTTGCCTCCAGTCATCGAAATCGTATTGGGGCAAGTCTATCAATCTAAAGTCAGTGGATTATTGAACCAATAACTATTTGTTATTTTTTAAGAAAGTGAAACTTCTCCCAGAATGTTTGCTCGTGTAATGATGAAGGACTTAACTATCATAGGATTGATCCCGCGATGCCTAGAAAACAGACAGACTGCTAGATAAACTACCCTATTGATTTGTACTGTCCTCAATTCGAAGAAAAGGTTTTTTTGAATGGAGGAAATTTTGTAAAAAACGTATGTTTTTTACAAAATTATGCGATTGTTGATATGATATCCATGTTTGTCCAAATAATCAATGGCGTGTTAATAAAATTTATGTTGACATCAAATCAAGCGAATTCGGCCTAACCTACAAAGTACAGGTGTGTCAAAGAAACTCGTTCTCACTCTTGTCTCATAATGTAAACAGCCTACGTAATATTATGAAATCATATTTCTAAATAAACCGAAATTATGCGACACCCGTTACGTGAGTGGTTTTTCAAGTGGGCAAAATATTAATGGCTCTTCAGTGCCGAATCCGACAGACATTTGCAAATGTGTGGAGGTGTCAAATATTATTGACCTTCGTCGTAAATCGCATTGCTTCGATAATTAATCAATGAAAAACCACGGTTGCTTTTTTGGTGCAACACTATGAGTGAGGATTGTTGCAATGCAGAATTCTTTGGGGAGATTCATAATATAGAACTTTTATTATTGGAGACTAGAGTCGCGAATGCCGTCCCCTCCGTCTCCGCTCAAATTCCATCTTATACCCTCCATTACCTTAGTGAGCGCGCTTAAATATAAGATTGCTATCAGCAAGTGCTGCTAGCACATAAAACACAGTTTACAATTCTTTGAAATAAAAGCCCTGCAGTAGTAATATCTCCACATTTATGCACCTCTAACCACAGTTGACGCAGGAAGAGGGAGAAATTTTCCCTGGCACTGTACAAAAATTTTACATTACTATACATAGTCGCAAATGCCATTATTTTTTAATAGTGGCCCATTATAGGCTATTATATTATTATCCTAGGAGTGGCCGCAGTTTGTTAGATTTGGCGCTTCGTTATGTAAGATCAAGGAAGATATAAGAAATAGCAAATGAACTGACAAAAACAGATCAGAAAGCCGAAAGGATCTAACAATGCAAAACAATTTCGTAGTTGAAGAACATCCGATAGTGGACAGTGGACGATTGAAGACGGGGAGAAGTTTGGCAAGGTTGTTGCTAATTAAAGAAGGAATTAGAACAACGACGTAATTTTTGACAAGCCTTTTTGTGATGGTTTTACTGAATGATTTTAACTTTTAAGTGTAACACGCCTGCGACAAACGTCTCGTAATCAAGAGACAGCATGAAAACGAGAAAAAAAAGATGGGTACATAAAAGTGCAAAGTTATCCAGTGTCCCTTAAATATCACTAATTGGCATCCAAGATAATACAATGTGTTAATTGCAACATCTTGACTATTATTTCGCTAGCCCAATATCACAGGGAGATATTAATTTAAATGCCATTACACAAAAAGGCAAAGATGTTTCAGAAAGGTTGTAAAAATCTATTAAATAAAATTGATTGAGAAATCAAACAAAATGATTAAAAATGGAGAATAATATTTACAAATCTTGAATTTGAGATATGATATAGTTGAAGATGACATAAATTGAACTGGTCTCATTGGTTAAGCGGTTGCCCCGGATAGGCAGAGGTCCTTGGTTCGAGTCCCAGATGCGACTGAAATCTTTTTATTTTTTCCGTGTTCATGTTTCATTTGGGTTATGTTAATACTATTTTCTATAATGATTGCGAAATCGTTTACAAACAGGATGGACTAAAAAGTGCCAAAATAAAACTTAACGCATTTTAAAGTGGTATACTCTCAAAGCTGAACACCAGAAGCAGTATTTATGAAAAGTAAAATACTAAAACCATTTCGATGGACCATTCGCCTCTGTAAAGCCATTTCATTACCATAAATGTTCGCCTCTCGATTTAAGAATGAAAGAGAAATTTCAAGGCGTGGCTGATCGCATAATGTATGAGTCTCGCAGCTGCATAATGTATAATGTACCTATATATTTCGCCGGACCTAATGATCAGAGTTGTAATATTTTTTTCTTTCTATTATCTCATAAGTCGAAACTATTATGACATGAGTTCAATTAACGATGTGGCTTTATAAATCTATGAGTCATCAATAACGTAAAGCGTCATTAGCTTAGTCGACAAAGCGGTTGTCCGGGAAAGACATAGGTTCTGGGTTCGAGTCCCAGATGCGACTGATACCTTTTTTATTTTCTGTGGTTTTTTTCGATTTCGTGTTTCATTTAGGATATGTTAATATTATCTTCTTCAGTGATTAAATATTACAATGAGGTTTATAAACTTCAACGAGTTGTTAAAAATAAATTGAATATTCTTTCTATACTTGTAGAAAAGTCAATAGATGTCTCATATAAATAAAAATCAGATAGCTATATCCGAGACTCTATCCAGATTGAAATTGTGTTCAGGAAGAACTTTGTAATCATCTTAAAGATAGCAGCCAATAATATGGGATTTAAAATGGAGGATAATATTGACAAGTCTTTAATTTGAGTTATGATATCGATGAAGATCGCGTAAATTGAAAATCTCAGAAGTACGCTTTTTGAGTTGTTACACTTTGGAACTGAATCATCGGTTTTTTTTCTTTTTTTTAAAGAAATACAAATTTTCCCGGGTTACGAATAACCTGACAATATTTGAAAATATCCTGCTATCATCACAGTAAGCGGAAGATGTTGCTTGTGTTGACTTGCCAGCTGAGGAATTGAACTCACAACGCCCGGATAAAATCCAGACACCATGCCAACTCAGCCACTTTCCTCATATTGGTGCAACGAATGGGAATGAACGATAATTATATAAAATTAAATTAATAATAATTACTTTCTTAAAACCACTGTATTTAATATGTAAATATTCTGAAATGGTGAGTTTTGCTCCCGAATCCTATCCTATTCTGTATACTCCTGATGAAGAAAGCATCGCTTTCAAAACATGAAAATACCTGTGTATTAATAAAGTGGTGAATACAAAGTATATTATTTAATTCATTTATTAATTCATTTTGATTTAATAAATACATTATTTTATTGGTACATTTCTTGCTTTAAACTAGGGACCATTTGTAGAAACTGATTTCCTTTTCAAACATTTTATTATATTCTATTCGCTGTGCCACTTTTTGTAACGCATTCTTTCGTCAGAAGATTAAATCTGTTACGGAAACATATAATCTTATATGTAACAGATTAGTTTTTAAAACTGGTCCATTAGGTAACAAGAATAGCGAACCTGCAAACACATAATCTGTAACACATCTAGGTATGAGTTTGATCTCATAACATGCGAGACCTCTATTAGAAACTTCGAAACAAATCAATCAATCATATGCTCGACAGTTGATTAATTTACCTTAACCACGTATTATTACATTTTTCAATTAAAAGTATTAACAAAATAACGGAATTTTTTATCGTTACTTCGTGGGTTACCTTATTTTAAATCGATTGTTTTTTTTTTACAGTATCTCCACACAGGAGGCCCTGAGGGAAATAATTTCGCTCGAGGCTTATATCATCTTTGGGGATGCTGTGTGGAAGGTCTTTTAGAGGATAGAAAGGAGTGAACTAGGATCTTGAAGAGACCCATGTTGTAGGATGGAGGAAACACAGAGGCCGGCAGATCATTCCACAGCCGAGCTGTTGAACACAAGAACGAGTGCTCATGTGACGAATGTCAATGACGCTAGTTCTTCAGAGCATCTTCCATTAAAATACCGGTAGAACAAGGACAGCATTCCCACCTGACGTCTGTAATCTAAAGATTTCAATCTGTTTGTTAAGTAAGATAGGAGAATCTGTCAAACGGACCGCCCTTTTCTGCAAATAGTCAAGGATTTTTTTTAGATATTTTGAGGCTCCCGACCAGAGGTGGCTGCCAAATTCTACAGTGGGGCGCACTAAATACATTACTCACTTTTACCTATATAACCCACATAACTTAGCACACTAACCACCCTCATAAACCTAACGATATAACCCATTCCGTTGAGACCCACCTTAACCTTACAGTGCTAGAAAATCCTTGGAACTCCGATGTTGTACACATATTTTAGAGTTTTGTGATTTTTAAGTTCGGTTAAAATGAATAGTTAACATCTATTACTTAGTAGTACATTATGTACACAGGTAAAATATTGTATATAACTGCTGAAAACTAGGAAAAAACAAACATAAAACGCATGATGTGTCTATTACTGCCCGCAGACCGCCGGCTACTACTGACGACAGCGCATCGTGGCATGTAATATCACTCACCATCATACTACTCGGTAAATTAGCGAAGCACGCAGATCGTATATACTGACAATTGTTTTTACGATTTTTCATAAAACAATTTTTTTTATTGCTTTTGATAAATACTTATATGTTTTAATTATTTTATCAAATAAATAAATATATTCCTGAGGAATCTCTAAAATATTACCTATCTGTTCAGTTTATTTACAAGAATATTGAAATATTTAGAGAGGTGTCAACTCAGTTAACAGTACCGATAAGGAAAGGTTATTACTTGGGTAACTCAAATCATACTCATAAGTAAATGTATCAAATATATGAGGTATAATTCATTTAATGTATTAATAACATAGCTGTTACTCATATGTAACTTTAAAAGAAAATTAACACATTGAACATCTAATCTTATAACTCTCTCACTTTATTAAAATCTCAATTGCTTGTGTCAATATTTAAGCAGCTTTCTTTGGAACCCTCGTACGATGGACCGAGAGATGTATTTCTCAGTACTTTACCTACTCCATTTGTTAGTACCGCTAGAAGGCTGTGTTTAAAATTAACCTTATTATCGTCCTGCCTTTGTGGAACTGGTTTCAATGTGAGACCACTTTCCATTTCTCGGACCCACACGAAGCTGCGAGCTGCGAGGTGTTTCGAAACAACCTTCTGTTTTCTTGACCTTCGCAAGTCGACAGATGGCCCCTTACTAAAAGATCAAAACGATTACAATTTAAGAACAAAAAAAAAACTCAATATTATTATGCCATCTCAGTGTTTAACTAGGCATTAAACCGTGATTGTGGTAATGCGCTAAGAAAGGTCACAGAAATAGAAAGAGTATCAGTTACATCTAAGAATCGATCCCGGGACATTTATCTCACCGGGACAACGTTCTAACCACTGACCTAATGAGACTTGTTTATTTTACATTTCATGTTTCAAATGAGATTTTTAATATTATCCTCTTCGATGATTTAATATTACAATGAGGTTTGCAAGCTTCATTAATTATTCAAATAAATTGATTAATTAAAATCTCCTTACCGATTACATATACAGTTATTTACTTTTTGGTCTTTGTCATGACGTTTAGTTTGTTTTTTGCTCAAATGGAAAATTCATTGCATTGAAAGAAAATGTTTCCTAATGTGATTCCTTACAAAGTTTTGACTCGATTACATAACATTTTTTAATACAATACTGTCAAAAAACTCTGTGAAAAGTGCAGGAAATTAATACGAATTATCTTCCGGCCATCTTTATAACAATCAAACAAAAGCAACTGTCAGACAATACTCGGGGTTCTGGTGATAAAAACAAAGCAGATAAAGCGATGGATATGTCTTAGACATGTTTAAAAACTATTAATTAAAGATCGTTGTGGAGCGTGAGAAATGATTCATTGCATTCCGAGATTAAAAAATTTAATCTGCCATTAGAAATTGTACAGAAACTGTTAATTGCAATGGCAAGTTAGCATCATTCTCATGTACACAAAGCAACATTGTTTCCGGCAATAAATAAAGTCATTGTCTTGCGTAACCTTGAGATTTTAGCTAACAGAACCACCTCCCGTCGCAAATGATGCTGAGAACCTACCAACTGGTTATTTCTAAGATAGTCTATCTGATTTTTATTATTATTTGTCATTTTTGCTCGATTGAGTAATTAATAAACTTATTTGCGTGGGTAATTAATGGTTTTAATTGGAAGAATTGCATGCGTTGCGAATATTCAGTATGATTCTTTATTTTTTAATGGATTTATTTACTGCTTTTATGAAGAAAAAAAAATTATGGTGGCTTTTAGAAAGTAACCTTGTGCATTAACTATGTGACAGTCTCCTGGGTTGTATAGCTCCTTGATATCTGCTGTATTTACGCTATTTTGCTCTTTCATACATTGTCTATTGAACAAATATGATGGTCTCCTTGATTGTATATCTCCTTGATAGCTGCGGGTATCTTTAAAATTATTTAAGTGTTACTATTATATTAAGTCTATCCTCACTGTAACAAAACTGTACTGTTTTTTTTCTTCTCATATTGTTTAATACTTTCTGATGTTTTGATATTTTTATAATATTGGTATTTTTATAAAATTATTTAAATCAATATTATGAAATTGGACTCTAGTATCTCTATAACAAAAACGTCATGCTGTTTTCACATATTTGTTCAACTTATGTACATTCATCACAAAATGCGTGCACCCATATTGTTTTAATTTTGCCCTACATTTGTATGATGATTGTTATTTATTGTTGTGTTATATAATATTGTTGAACTAAACTCCTGTTGACAAGCTACTTGCAGTGGCGGGTACATGTTCCCATTGTAAGTAACTAATGTTATTCAATAAAAAATAAAGTTTTTTTTTAAATATATAAATAATGATAGAACTAATTTCATTTGAAAGTGTATGCATTAACTGGGCACTCTCACCTTCCTTGCATATCTTAACCATGATTATTGCAATGTGAAAGTATCTTTATATATCATTAGAATGTAGATATTATTTTAACATTAAATTTGTTGAACAAAGTTGTGCTAAATAAGGTAATTACTCTGATTTCTGAATAGCACGAGGGACGAATATAACTATCTTACAGGAGATCAAGATATCCATTTCCAAGATATGTTAAATATAAACTCGGATTCCCTGTTGAAACTTTAAATTACAATTACCTAATGAAAGAACGAAAATTATTAAAACTCTCAGATAGAAGACTTGTTTCTGACGTAACTTTTATTTTCAAAATTGTTAACGGTTTTATTGACAGCCCTGATATACACAGATTAATTAAATTTAATATTCCAACTAGAACTACTCGATCTAAAATTTTATTCAACTGTAACAATAATTTCAAAACTAAGTCATTCAAAAATTCTCTTGTACCTAGACTTCACGCAGAAGGTAATACATTTTCAGACATAGTAGCTATGCTCAACTGCTCTGAATACAAATACAAACATACGATTACTGCATACATCCTCAACAATTATTAATATATGTGTCTAGAGTATAAGTATCAGTGAATGTGAGGCACGTTTTGAATATTCGCCTCTGTAGCTAATTACTTGGAATGGTACTTACACTATGTTATTCCTGTATTTGCCTATTTTATTTTATTTTATTTTATTTACCTACTGTGATATTTTTTGCACCTGTGTGACAATTGTAACAAACTAAATACATATAGGACATATATAATATAATAAACAAATAAATAAAATGCTAAGATTTCCAAAACGCAAAGATATCTACTTTTAGAGAAGAGAGTTCGGAGTAGCATGTGCTAACGAAACTGGCACGTTTGTATTTATCAGAATTAGTTTCAGAATGGTAATGCCCAAAAATGCATCCCAAGGCATGCGCCGCGCAATGAATATCGAAAGAAGCCACAAGCTATTCTCATATTCGTCCCGGGTCTGTCTGCAAGTGTAAACTTTTGACTGATTTCCCATCAAATTCCATATAACAAAAACATGTTGAAACAAAAACTCCTTTTTACTCCGATTATCGAACATTATATGGAAGAACGTATCTTAGAAATGTTCCGAGTAACCGAGATGGGTCTAAACAAGGCTGTAAGAGAACTGAGAGACGTAAAGAGCCGTGTTCTGCAAAGTTAAAAAAGATGTACCTTTTCTTATAGAACGGGTATGAGACAGTAATGAAAAATCTGTTTAAATCATTTCTTCTATCAGTCGCGTAATAGGTTACCGAGCAATTACCAAATCATTGAAAATATACGGAATTCCGCAAAACACTCGAGTGGAAAATGTAAACAAATTTTACAATCGTAGTGAAAGTTAAAAAACGTTAAATTTACGGAAAGGTCGTGTAGAGATGGCGCGTATTGCATAATGCCAACGTTTATGTGAGATTGCCTAACGATTTAGTCACGAATTCGATTCGATCGCAGCATCCTGGCTTTGTGGAGATTAAGTTTAGCGACAATATGCTGTCAAATTAAACGTAATTCTAACGATGTACAGTCAAACAATTGTTTAATACAACAATTTACTCTCAAATCCAACAGTTTACTGTCAAATTAAACTTATTTTCAACAATATAATGCAGAATGAATATCACATTAAATATTAACGTAACAATTGATTTTATTATTGAGCAATGGGTACATTATTAGGTAACAAAAAAAAACTTTTTTTAAGTGACTGCGTACTAAGCACATCCAACTTTGTAGAACTATCTCACGTTTTAAATGGTCTACGGTTGTCTTGTGCTAACAAAAACGAGCAGTACTAATAATTTATGTTAGCTGTTACACGTGGCCTAAATAATAAGGCACGTGTAGCTGATCGATTTCGAAATATTATAAGTCTAATAAATTAATGACTGTATTGTTAATTTTTAATATTGATATTGCGAAGTTTTGCATCCAGCTTTTTTTTTAAATGCGCAAATTCTACATTGTCCAAAAACGATATTTGTCAACGTGGTGATATTTCGTCACATGCTTCGTTACGGTACTGATTTTTAATAAGATTCTAAATTTAAATTAACGGAAGAGTGTGGCCATTGTTTGTCTGCAGCTTCAGACGGTAATCACTGTTAGGAACCCACCAATTTGAATTAATAAAAATGTTACCACACAACAAGCGTGTAATGCAAATATTTTTCAAATAATGCGGAGGATGGCGACTTTCGTTTTCAGTATTTGTGTCGTCTTGACATTTATTTTATTATTTAACATTCTTGAAGACAAGATTATGTAAATGAAATTAATTTTATTAGCATCATGTTTATTAATATCTACGACAAATTATGTAATTTAATTATTACTGGTGTAATCTGGTAATTAAACGGACGAAATCAAAAGCTTAATTCAATAAAATTGCAAAACATTAAAAATTGTTGACTCAATTAGACATATTTAGCATATCTTGGTCGCAATTTTGAATGTCGTAAATTATTATGCTGGAATAATTTTCAAGTAATGTAATAATACAGAATATATTAGAAAATCGTTTACACGTTTCATAAAGCTGAGTGATGCGTAGCTCAATCTTATCAATATTATTCAAAAATATAATCTTTTTTTTTAGTACCCAATTTTAAACGCATTTTTTCCTCAAAGAACCAACAAGTACCTATCAAATTTATGTACATGATTTATTTATACTTATTTTTATTTTATAATTTTAATTTTATAAATATTTTCCAGTCCTAAAAATTATAAATATTTCAAATAAATACCAACTTTTCTTGTACCACCAATCTTCTAATAAATGTAACTTCAATAGAAAATCAGGATAAAATGGCAACTGTAAAAATATCATCTCCATACTTAAATTTTCTAATAAAACTGTGTTCATCTGAAGCGACCTGCCAGGTAAGTATGTTTTTCTGTATCTGTTTGTACATAATTAGATAAAGAATAGGAAATAATATTTGTGCAGCGCACTTGAGGTGATTTTTAACAAAAACGGGGCTATACAAATCATCCAATTATTATTAATATTATACTTTTTTAACTGTATTATATTACCATACTGTCAATACTAGCTTTTTTCCCTTCCATTTTTGTATAATGGCACTTAATATGAACTAAACTTTTCAATTTGACTGTCCTAAAATGGGATATGTTCCTAGTTGGGCAGTTAAAGTGTTGTTAAATAATGTGTGTTTCAAATAAATAAATATTATTATATTATATTATTATTATGACAATTAATTTCGGTTACAAAATATGAAATAGACAATTTCGTTTAAAGTCCCAATCGTTTAGATATGTAACAGAATTAGCTAGGCTTCAACTCATTTCGGATACTCACTGAGGTGAGTTAGTATGACCATTACCTGGATACTGGCACATCAGGAGATACATGCAGCATGCAGGAGTGGGAAGGATTAATAGCTGTAGGAAATATGAAGAAGATGAAGAATAACTCTTCCATGGCACCAATGTCCTGCCTCGACGATAAATAGGTGCTGATACCAAGGGATTGAATACTTTAATGTAGAATCAGAAGACATTTTAATATACCCAATTAAAACCCTGATGAAGTCCAAGGGAATTAGATAAAGTATGGTAGATAGCCTAGTGTTTACGGGAGCTATACAAAAATTCATTTATCAATTTTTTACCACATGTCCCAGCTCCTGCCAACCGTTTGGAGCCAATGAAACTATGGCATTCAAAATTGGGGTATGCTGCGAGCCTGAAGATAGAGGAAAGGTAAAGAAGATGGGGAAGAGGAAGGTGGGAAAGTACCTGGGTATTCAGACCCTGTCATCAAACATGGCTAAATCCATTTCAAGCAACTTTTCGATTCTGAATGGTGGTCTTTCACATATGGTCTCATATCAATGCTTTATAATGTATACTTAACAACTGAGATATTCCGTAAAATGTTAATACATATCCATTTATGAGACTGCGGGTTCTCTCTGTTCCTTTAATATTGTAGACATTAAAATTGTTAAATATCTACTCCACAAGAACGATGTAAAAACGAGTGTCTGTGCAAAGTCCGCATTTACTGGAAAAGTTTTCGCGAAGAGAAATCATTTGTAATATGCAGGAATAAAAACAATAATTCTCGGCAATTGTGCATTTACTATAATGATACGATTAAGTGAAACCATAGTTAGAGAACAAGCACAATTAAATATGGGAAATTTCTCATTTCGTTCGCTGCAAATAAATTAGTATCGATTCAAATTGATTTTTAAAACATTTATTAAATAATGACCCTGTATAAAGTGTGCAATAATATTACAGAAGGTCCTACCTTACTCCAACTAATAATCTTCAAAATACCACCAAGAACAACTAGGTTTAACGACTTATTCCACATTAGCCGGACGCGCACAAATGCTGGTGTCAGGGATCCAATCAGAAGAATGTGCGAGTTATTCAATCAAAATCAAACTCTGATGGATTCCGACATATTCTTTGATACATGCAGTACTTTTAAGAGAAAATTGATAGCTGTTTTCATATAAAAATATTAAACAAACAAAACTTCAACGAACAGTGTTTATACATTATGTACTTTTTTATTATTTCTTTTTATGGCACTATTTTTAATATTATCATTTTTTAAGTTTATTTACTTTCTGTTACTTTATTTAGACATTGTGAATTTTTTCAATTTTTTTCTGTGTAACAAAATCTTTAATTCCTTAACCTGTCTAAATATTATTTTAAAATTTTGTTTACCTATTTCAATAATAATAATAATAATAGTTGGATGACTTGTATAGCGCCGTTTTTGTGAGAAATCACCTCAAGGGCGCTGTACAAATATTTCTTAACTAATTATGTACAGACAGATACAGAAAAACATACTTACCTGGCAGGTCGCTTCAGATGAACACAGTTTTAGAAAAATTTAATTATAGAGATGATAGTTTTACATGGTTATTTGTTTCTCCCTTTCTATTGATGTTACATTTATTAGATGATTGGTGGCACAAGAAGAGTTGGTATTTATTGAATTATTGGTATTAATTTTTAGGACTGGAAAGTATTCATAAAATGAATTTTAGGACTCGAAAATATCTATAAAATTACCTTGAAAAGCGTAAGAATCTTTAATAAATATTAACGTTTTTTATTTTTATTTTTTATTTTACACTTTGGTTGTTTACAGTGTTGCGGGCTGTGGACGCATTTGCGCACCGATGCGTGAATTTTTAATTATATATATATATATATTTTTTTTTAATGACTTTAGGTAAGTACTAACCGGCCGGCCTAGCTAAGCAATTTACAGGTGAATTTCTTTAATTTATGGATACGATTGTCTGAAAATATATTAATCAGTGAGAAATAGCTAGGATGCAGGTGAGTTCTCCAGATATTGTATAAAGTTTTTTATAATACTCTCTGTATCTGTATTTTTTCCATAAATAAATAAAAAAATAAAAAAAAATCTCTCTACATTCTTTTTGGCAGTACTATTTTGAAGGATGTGAGAAAGATTTAGCTTCCATTATCAACCAATTTGAAACAGCCAACATTCGATCTATGAAGCATCCATGGTATCATAACCTCCTACGAGTATGTAATAATCACCTTACAAAATATAAATTATTATTTATTATCGTTGCATGATTCGAAAGAAAGCGGCCTTAATAAAGCTGTGTCAAATTAGCATGCGATATATGTAAGGCGTTGGTGAAAATACTTTCAGTATAAACCCGCCATGGAATTGATTTAATTGCTTTTTTTTAATGCGTTCATTCTCTTGCACAAAGCATGTATGGATTCCTCCCTCCATAATATAGTATGACAAGTGCAATCGAATCATGGCCTTGTTCGCTAAGCTTATTGCGTCGCATAACATTAAAAAAAACATTATTTTTTTAATGCTACCGGAAAGTTTGTTTCATATTGTGTCAGGTGAACGCATTTTTACTACGATATTACAGTTAAGGTCAATTTTGTATGTATTTTAAATGAAGGTTAAATTATTTTTGCCTTGAAAGGGAATATCAGTAAAATCAAAGATCATAGATAAGTATAATAAAAATCACTTTTTTTTTGTACCATATAATAATAACAAGTATAATAAATTTATCTTTTTAAAAAATCTTCGTTATTTTATTTCGCGGTATTACCGTTTATTTTTTATTAGTATTCCATATTTGAATTTCCTGTCAGAATAACCGCACGCGCATCCGCGTTCGTGATCGGCCGCGTTCATAAATGGAACTGATACTTCGAAAACTGTCATGGCCGTAAACGAATTTAATTTTCATCTGACCACGTATTCTCAACGGACTTTTTCCGTCGAAATTCCTCGGCATATTTGACCGACAAAGTACGGTTGATTACCGTAATAAAACTGCAGGAAACCAATACATAACTGCATAAAAAAATATATAGATAATAGATGCAAGGGAGATGGGTCACGAACCATATTTAGCATAGAACCGCACGCACTAAGCGTGTCGCCTGGATCATTCACCCGTGCTTTTGTTTTTAGTTACACGCCAAACGCATGACTTTTTTAGTCCGTGCAGTTTGGTCGCAGCTCGATGACAGACAGCATGCTTCCATACCTACATGCACCATCCCAGGTAATTTGCCGAGTTGGCATCGCGTCTGGGTCCTACCCAGGCGTCGCGAGTTCAATTCATCGACATACTAATTCCTCCATTACGATACAAGCAAAATCTTCCGCTTAGTTTGATGGCTGTAGGAGATTTTCAAATATTGTCAGATTATTCGTGATTTAAAGCACAAAAAATGCTACAAAAACTCACTACGTTATGTTTGTAATAAATATTTAATTTGTAACCTAAACAAAAATTGCACAAAAACACGGTGGGACTCAGATTATATCTGTTTTACGAGTTGTTTTCCATTCACAAATTCAATCAATGAATGTTTATCGTAGATGATTTTATATAAAGGTGAACGCCAATACTAATTAATCAGTCATCGCAATTATTTGCTACTATGTACGCAACGTACCGTTATAATAATTACATCGTAATTGAATTATTTATATTCAGCGAATGACGTCACAGTGACACATATTGAACGAACTGCGACCGTTAGAAGCGGACCTTTAGTACACCCATAAATGTGACACAGTAATCTCTACCTTATTAATTGTAATTCAAGGTGTTTGATATGAATATAATACAGCTATGTGTAATGGAGTACCACGCCTTTAATATTACAATTAGGTTTTTTATTACATATATGAATTTATATATTAAGCGAGCCTTGTACCATATTTTATTTTATATTTAATTGCTTGACATATAATTGTGCTATTAAGTTGTCAATTTTACTTATTATACATTTCTTTTAATCATTGTCTGATTATGTTGTGAGAAATAATAGATAGTTTGTGGTTGTAACTGGCAAAGGATGAAAGTAGACTAAATAATACAACAGATAAAATAATGTATAATCGTATAACGAATGTTGTCTGAATATGTTTAACAAGTTTCAGATATGGATTTTTACTAGATTTGTAAATAAGGTATGGAGATGGAGTGTCGGGAAAACACGTGAAGGAAAATTGAATGGAGGAAAAAGGCCGTAATTCCCCGGGAATACAGAGCACGATTCAACTAATATGATTGAAAAAGGCCGTAATTCCCCGGGAATACAGAGCACGATTCAACTAATATGATTGAAAAAGGCCGTAATTCCCCGGGAATACAGAGCACGATTCAACTAATATGATTGAAAAAGGCCGTAAGTCCCCGGGAATACAGAGCACGATTCAACTAATATGATTGAAAAAGGCCGTAATTCCCCGGGAATACAGAGCACGATTCAACTAATATGATTGAAAAAGGCCGTAATTCCCCGGGAATACAGAGCACGATTCAACTAATATGATTGAAAAAACTTCTTCGTATGGTGGAAGAGCGTTTGTGGAGGACATGATTTAGTCAATCGACAGCATCGGGAGTCACTTAGTTCAGCACAGATGTGCCATGGGGAAACTGGCGAAGAAAAAATTCTTCTACTATGTGATCTGTTTAAATATGTCCACATTCACAAAGTTCAGAATCCTTCAGGTCCTTTTATTCATTATATACGCACAACGTCTGTGACTGCACCTGATGCGGTTTAATGAGGTCCACGTTTTCCGGGGGAGAGAGAACCCTGGCAATTTAATAGTAGCATCTACAGCAAGGTGCTCGTTTTTTCACGTCCAAGGTCTGCCACTGAGTTCTACATAACTATTAGAAAAACTGAACGATATTTCAGAAGACGAGTGAGATGAATTATGAGGCATTCGATGCTCTTTATCTACGAACGATATGCTACTTTTCAACCGATGAAGATTAGGTGTAAGCGTGGAAAATATCAGTAAAATAGAATTCATACAAAATTACGTAACTTTTTACAACTTACTACGACTAAATTCACAATAATTCACGCCTAAATATTTACAGCTGCACCTGGGTGTGATTCTAAAGATACAACGGCCTTCAATTTTGTACATATTTTCAACGCTTTATATAATGCAAATAATATTTTTTTCGGTAGAAGCTTCTAGAACGACGAATAAAATTCCTTCTGGCAAACAACTGAGTCACTGGACAAACTCAAATTGACATTCGAATGTCTTTTTTATGTTTTTCTTGAGAAATAACGCCGGCAGACAGAAGTGGTTGGCCGTGAAACGGAGACTTTGGTTACTAAGGCAAATATCTTGAAGGATCCACAGCAAAAAAGGATACTATTGATGTTATATACTATAGTCTAATTCACTGGGAAGGCCGTGATGCGAAAGAAAATAAAAGATATGTAACATTCAAATACCGTTTATTGCTTTTATTTTAAAAATCGATTTATGGATTCAATGTACTATTTATGATACGTGCGTTCTATGTACTATAGAGTACAGACCATTTCGCTGATAAGGCCATAATGTCTAGAAAACAATAGAGTATCATCTCACTAACATTCAATCAAAAATCTAAGCTGTAAATCATAAAAATTCGTAAAATTTTTTAAAATTTAACTAGTTTAGATTTTCTAAATACCTGTTAATGAATGAATAAATTAATAAAAAAGTAACCGAGAAACGTTAAAATATACATTACATATGATATATACTATAAATTCATTATTTACCGACATGTAAGACCAATCTTAGATAAATTCTCCAATTCTCCAATAAACCATCTGTATTTAACCACTGTTAGCACAAGAAACTTTGTTGGCTTAACTCTTGTTAAACTTCCTTTGTATATATATTTGTATTAAAAGTTGTTTGTTTCTTACAAATAAATAAATAATACTGTATTTAGCATATTCTGTATTAAACCTTAGAGAATATCAACAAACTGCTACACAAGTTTCCCGTTTTAAAATGACTATGAAAACAATCCTTTCACAATAAAAAACACATAAATTTGTTGTAGACCACTTTTATTTTATCAAAACTCTACCGGTTTCGGAAGCACCCTTCCTTCATCAGGAGAATATTAAAACTAACTTATGATATAAAATATTGACAAGACATATAAATTTTAGGTGTTGGAGTGGGGGGTAAGCAAATGGGTAGGGTAATTGTAGGATTTCCGGGAAGAACAGAGCGATTTATTGGGAAAATATTCAGAATGGGACTAAAAGATAAGTTAATTTGGTTATTTAAAATACTAGCATTATTATTAAGGGATTTTCTAATTTCGAGTGCTTCTAAGTTATCCAATTTTTTGCTTTTATTGTTACGGTGAAGAATTGTAACCCCTGTGTCCTTGTTAAAAGTGTGATCTTTGGAAATTAGATGATTGGCAAATTCTGAGAAGTTATTGTTATTTAAGCATCTTAAATGTTCTGTGACTCTAATATTTATATTTCTAGTTGTTTTACCTATGTAGAACGATGGACAATCATTACAACATAGTTGGTAAATACCTGAGTGGCTTAATTTATGTTCTCTATCTTTAGTATTTTTTAGTAATTTACCTAAATTATTATCAGTATAGAACGCGGGTTTAATGTGGGAAGGAAATTTTTTTGTGCTAAGTGAGGAAAAGTTGGATATATATAAGATTCTGCGCCATTGAACGGGATTTATTATTTTATTATTATTTTCAGGTGTATTAAATAAAAATGTATTTGTTGAAATTAGTTTAAGTTTCTTATTGAGGATTTTATCAATTAAATTTGTAGAATAACCATTATTTAGAGCAATTTGTTTAATTTTTGTAAGTTTTTAAAAATTATTAAAAATTAAGTTTTTAAAAATTTAAATTAAAAATTAAGTAAGTTTTTAAAAATTATTAAAAATTAAAAATTATTAAAAATTAAAAGTTATTAATTAAAATTAAAAATTATTAAAAATTAAAAAATATTAAATAATAAAAGTACCCATTTGCTTACCCCCCACTCCAACACCTAAAATTTATATGTCTTGTCAATATTTTATATCATAAGTTAGTTTTAATATTCTCCTGATGAAGGAAGGGTGCTTCCGAAACCGGTAGAGTTTTGATAAAATAAAAGTGGTCTACAACAAATTTATGTGTTTTTTATTGTAAATTATGGCGAGCCACAAAGTTAATGCTTTTTACAAATATACAATCCTTTCATTTTTCACACATCATTTGTCCACAAAGAAAATAATCCAACGGACGTTTTGTTATTGCAAGACCAAAGAGTAAATAATTTACTATTCAGAATCGATTATTACCCAATAGGTAAATCGTAATTCCGTAATAATTGGTTACGATCGTTATGTAAGCTCTGCCATTTTTACCGCCACCTGTCAAACGCCAACTTTAAGCTTAAGCACATAGAGAGTTTAATCACCGAGATGTGATAAGACGGAGAATTCCTAGGAAATTCCCTCAGATGTTTTACGCGTAAACTATTGAACAAATTAAATTTTTTTAATTATTGAAATCACGGCAAAATTTACGGCAATGCAAAAAGCTTCAATTAATGTTAGTACACTTTGACTTAGCTCTATGTTTGAAGAAAAAATACGCAATTTTCAATGCGTTAGGAATATTTTCCTTATTTTTATAATATGTAGGTAATGGTCAAATTATAAGTTTAGATTTATGGGGTGTAATATAATAATTAGTCGACTTTTTATAGCGTCATTTTCTGATGTAATTACCCCAAGGGAACTTATGTTTAAGGGCTGATTATAATTATGTTAACCCAAATCATATTATTATCATTTTTTAATTATTAATTATTTTTATTGAGACTTAAAAACCACATTTTAATATTATTTTCTACAATGATTAAATATTAAAATGGGTTTTTAAAATGTCAATAAAAATAATTAATATTAAATATTGAATACATTCTTTAGACTTTGATAAAAAGTCAATAGATGTCTCTTGTTAATAAAAAATCGGATATTAATCCGAAGACACTGTCTAGTTTGCAATTGTGTTCCTTGGGATGTTTGTAATCATTATAAAGATAGCTGCCAATAATATGGGATAAAAAATGGAGATTAATATTAACAAATCTTGAATTTGAGATATGATATCGACGAAGATGGCATAAATTTAACTGGTCTCATTAGCTAAGTTGGTTAAGCGGTTACCCGTTATGTTAATATTATTTTCTACAATGATTACATATTACTATCACTTAAAGGTTTTACTGTCGTAAGCCAGTGGAACTCGTATGACAGCTTCAATTAAGGAATTTGTGGGAAGGAAAAAGAGGACAGTTAGGAGTACCTACATGCTTATTCTGAAAACGCTAAACAAATCAAAGAATACTTCCCAGCCTTCCTCTTCTCATTTACTTCCCTCCTCAACACCACAACCTAATAATCTATCTTAATTAGGGATTTCATGGTCCCACTGGCTTCGGGCAGTTGAGAAATTGATGCGATTCTCAAATAAAAAAAGATTAATGCAATTAGATCATCCACATAACTCTACTTCACGAAATTTATAATTTACAAGTAAGTTTTTAACATGTATTATTGCGATCTCTTGACTCGGTTGTAAAATTATATAACTGATTGATTATTGTTTCGTAATTGGTATTTTGTAAACAAAGCCGGTTGTTGATCTAGGCCTGTTGTAAATACTACGTCACATTCTGTTGCCCATTTCGAAACAGCTCCATGAGAAAAGTGTTGCTGTGTTTTCACAATATTTTCCCGTCAAGCCTACCGCACTTGCCATAAAAATATGGTAATCAGTCGGCTGATCGCAGATCTAGCACTTCTTAGGCCTCAGTTATATCAAGCGTGGTAGATGCTCTCAGTATCGCCCTGGTGAAATACCACCAATTGTATCGTGAAATCCGATGCTTGATAAATTTAAGAGCTTTGTTCTACTAAAAATATATGAATCGTGGATTGTACGAAAGATTCCTGGTAACATATACCATAAAGTTTCCGATAACGTCTTACGACGCCAAACCCTGTTAATTACTGTATTACAGTACTAGCGAACTGGCAGAGGTCGGATAAAAGTAGACTGAATGCTGTAGAAATGAGCTCTGAGACGATTGTGTGGTAAAACCATGTATGATCGTGTGAAAAATGTTGATATTCGTAAAGAATGCAAGGCTGACGGAAACGTAGTGAGCAAGATTAAGAAAGGGAAGCTTAGACGGTGTGTGCATGTAGAGCGAGTGAACGAAGAAAGGAGTGTAAGGAGAATATTTGACGCGAATGTGAATAGAAAAAGAAACCGGGACGTCCGAGGAAGACACGGCACGATCAAGAGAATCAAATACTTGAGTCGGGCCATGTCAAAAGTCGGAATAACAGAAGAGAATGTATGAGACGTTCTATGAAAATGAATGAAGCAAGAAGTGTATGCCAATATCGAATTGTTTGGCGGTCCGTCCTCTCTGCCTACCCCTGCAGGAAATAGCATGATGGTTAGTTAGTTAGTTAGTTCAGTACTAGCTTTGCAACCCGACTTATCCCGAGATTTACAGAACAAATTATGGAACAAACATCTTGGCGTTTTGTCTATTAATTTGACAGAACAAATTGGTACAAAAGATTCATTTCTAGTTACAAAAATTGCGTTACATGCGGAAGCTAAGTTCGTTGACCTATAAATTTAACAAAAAAATTTTGAAGCTCACTTGAAGGATTTGCTTAAAAATTTTATTCGAAAATGGATTACTGTTTCATAGATTTTTTTTTTTTATATGAATACCTCACAAGAGTCCCAACTGCTCCCCAACCGTCTTGAGCCAGTGAGACTATGGCATTCCCAATCGGGGAATGTTGTGAGGCTGAAGGTATTGTGGAGCGAAGGAGAAGGGGAAGAGGGAGGTGGGGAAATACCTGGCTATTCAGATCTGGTCACCAAACACGGCTAAAAGCCATGGATGGATGAGATGTGGAAAAGGAAAAATATATTTTTTTTATTTCGTCAGAGCACGGAATAAAGAGTTCGTATTCTTTTTCTATGATCTAAATAAATAAATAATATCAATAATTGTGTAGAAAGGAATATCCATAAAATGAGCAATTAATAAACAGCGTTAAATGTTGCCGATTTAAGTGTAACCTTGTTATAACGTGCCCGGGATATGCGTTAACACGGATTCGCCAATTTTCTCTGAAGGACACGTTGTATTTTATTGCCACCATACAAAGTGATTGGTTAAATTAAGGTAAATTGTAATGCAATTGAATGTTCAATTGCAAATGCATCGCTTGTTTAGACTCGCCGGCACGAATATCTCGTTAAAATGCCAATTTAAAATCAATTTACATGGTTTGCCGCCATCACGCACGTATAAAATCGTGAAAGTAACGCAGCATCTAGTTTTTATCTCGGTTAAACGATAGGCATTAGCAAAAAATGCATTGAAAGTTTGTACTGTCGGGGAAAAATGAACGATATTTCCGTAAATGGAGAAAGCAAAAATCTCTTGTTGTTTTGTCAGAATAGTAATAACTAAGTAAAGGGACAAAAAAAAAACACCTTAAAAAACCTCTACTACGATGCACTTTAGACCATATTTTTAACGATTTACGTTTGATATTCACGACTTAATGAAATTTTAACTTATTAAATGAGTATAAAAGAATGTAGATACGACATAAAATATACATGCAAGTGCTTCAAAACTTCAACTGTTACATATTTGGTGATTTTTTTTTTATAAAAGTTTGTAAATTATGTTTATATCCCATAAACGTAGCCATTATAGACAGAATATTATATGTGTACTCGTATATTGTATTTACAGAAAAAAATTTATTTCTGAATTTTTTTTTATTTACTAATCTGATAAAAAACGAATAGCGTCACTACGAGTACTATTAGAGCTTTTTTCTTTAAAGTCCTAACAATTACAGGTAAGATTAAATACACTTAAAAACACAGTTAAACAATCGAGCTAAAAAAATGCATGAAAAAATAATAGTTTTAAAAAAATTAACACTTTTCTGCGCAATTTTTTCAAAATAAAAAAATAAATAAAAGTATCTTTTTTATTTACTTTTTTTTTTCCAAATATTAAAAAAACACTAGGAAGTTAATCAAATAAACAATAACACACTTATGGGTTAAGTAAATTACACACTACAAATGGGAACTACGTTTCACAACCCTTACTTTCTATTATTTTCCAAACATTTTCCGAGTTCGCTTAAAACATTTAATCAAACAATTAAACAAAGAAAATCTACATACCGGCTCCGAATAGTGCCAAAGCGACAATCACTAAACACTGTTGCGACTTCATTTTGATAATTGGTAATATTATTTGAACTATTGATCACTATTTTTCGTCTCCCTGAGGTGTGGAAGAGCCGACTGATGCAGAGTGACTGTTGGTCGCGGCTGGCCGGAGGACGCTTTTATACCGTCGGGTCACGTGGTGCGGTGGTGAAAAGCCATGCGAACATGTCATGCCCAGCCAACAAGCCACCGAGCTACCGACCAATCAACCAACGGGCTTTCCATTCGGCGGCGGCATGCAGCATGTTCACCAACGAAGAGCGCGCAATTTGAATTTGGAAGAAAAGAGCCGCTGGAACAGTTAGCTTTGCCGCCAAAGACGACGTTTCATCACGAAATGTTGGTTATTTCATGTGTCATTAAGAAAATTCCATACAAATTCAGTTGATAGAAGTACTAGCTACTGAAAACTAGAAGAGGGTGAAGATACTCCAGTTAACCTATTGTGCCAATGCCCCATCTTGTTAGGAAGAAGTATTTTTGTCGAACCAGGAAACATCGTTAAACTCCCGATAATTACCCGAGTGAAATATATTTAAGGGACTGGTTTCCTGTCAGTGGCGTGCACAGAGTTTTTAATCTAAGAATGGCTAAGCTACTGGCTTTAGCCGATATTATAAAATGACCGCTTCATTTATCAAAATTACCAGCCAATTACTGAATATCCAAAATTTCATATTTTAGACGGCACAATTGCACGAAAGAAATCCAACATCATATAATATTACTGCCTCCATGGTCGAGGGGTAAGGCTCTCGACCATGGAGTTTAAATCCCGGCGTGCGCAAGTAAATTTTATTTAATTATTTTTTGCTGTTTCACAATTAATTCCTTTAAAAATAATATATAGTATATTTGCGCACGTTTCAGAGTGGAAGATACTCTCAGTATCGTCCTGGTGAAAGACCACCATTCAGAATTGAAACGTTGCTTGAAATGGCTTTTAGACGTGTTTAATGACCAGATCAGAATAGCCAGGTATTTCCCCACCTTTATCTTCCCCTTCTCCTTCCCCTTCCCAATACCTTCATCCTGACAACATTCCCCAATTGGGGATGTCATAGTCTAACTGGCTCCAGCCGGTTGGGAGCAGTTGGGACTCTTCTGTGGTATTCATAGAAAATATTTACTAAAGTTGCGCTAATTCATAGAGTTACCAATACGTGGCACTGATTGCTACATTTTTGATTTGTACTGAAAGGCACCTCCATTTTCGATACTAAACACAAACGAGTGTTTCCTTGAATGCGCATTGCGCACACATATATATTTTTGGTAGAAAACAGTCAACGTTTGAAGATGATATGCGCGACTTTAGGCATACTTATTTCGTGCTTTTGACACGTACAGTAGGACGGTGGGTGGATCGCGTGTGGTGCTGCGTTTCATAGCTGGAACTTCGCGCGTATTTTGAAAAATTTAGGTTGATTTCAAGCAATCATTTTATAAATTTTAAAATAAATCTATTTTTATCTAAGTAGGGCATTATTTGCCTATGCGGAAAGCATGCCTCAACTTACTGTCATGGGAAAGGTGTGTGTTTGCCCATCCATCTTATCGGGACATTTTATTTTCTTTCCATACAAATGTATTCCGAGGGAAGACTAAACGTTATATGGAATAATCCCAATATAAATAGAATATAAAAGTTCCTGGGAATGTTGTGAAGCTTAACTATGTGTAAAGCGGATGGAAATGAAGAGATGAAAAAGTTGAACCCCCTCTTTTAAAATTCATTATCATATGAACTTCCACACTGAAACGACACGCAAAAATACAACACTTACACCTGGAAAATATAAGTACATATCAAGTTGCTTGCAGCCCATATGGACTGAAAAGCTTTGGCTACCCTTCTTTGTCTCTAGATTTCTCATCGAAAAAGTGGAATGATAACTAACTAACTAACTGACCGTCACTCCGTTTTCTGCAGGGGTAGACAGAGAGGACGGACTGCCAAATAACTCTATCTTAATATACACTTTTCACTTCATTCACATTCGTACAACATTTCATACATTCTTTTCTGTTATTCCGACTTCTGACATGGCCTGACTCAAGTATTTGATTCACTTGCTCGTGTCATGTCTTCCTCGGAGGTCCCGGGCTTTTTCTTCCATTCACGCTCCTTTCTTCCTTCATTCGCTCTACATTCACAAACCGTATGTGGTATGGTGCATGATGATATTCAACACCTGAAAAGCTACAGCTAACCTTTGGTCGAGGGGCAATGCACGCCACTGGCACACATAGCAAGCAATTAAAAACTTTTACCTTTATAACTTTTTTCACTTTTATTTTCGACCGGACCGGTTTCACCCTATCAAGGGCATCTTCAGGCTGGTACAATTACTATGTTATATATAGCATCTATATCAGGAGTGAGTCCCATTGCTTTCTAATATTGTTTATTTATGACTTGAAATTTGTTTCATTGCTGACGGTACGGCTTTACAATTATATTTAAAACTACTTTCAGGTTGGTTTATTACCCTCTGAATGACGGATTACATTATGATGGTTTACTGAATTTATGGGTTTTAGAAAAATTATATAAAATCTTTCGTGTCATCTTTTGCATAGGGTGAAGCATTCGTATCAGCAGCATAGGGTGAAACCAGTCCGGTCGAAAATAAACCAGCGGAAAAAAGTTACGAAAGTTTTTTAATAAATAAAAAAAATCATTTAAAAATGGAATTCCACCAAAGAATTGACAATTTCAAAATTATAAATATTCATATCTTTCAAAATAATTATAAATCATTTACCATTTCACTCATAGTGGTAGATACTCTGAGTAAGGACCTCTCGCCCTGGTGAAGGACTACAATTCAGAATCAAAACGCTGCTTGAAACACCATTAACCATGTTTGGTGACCAGATCTGATATGTCACCAAACTCATAACTCATTCATTTATCGAGCATCACATATTTTTAACATGCACCACTCAAAATTTGACATCTTTAACTCTGCAATACACTCCATAAAGTCACACCGGCGATCTATCGAGCCTTTATAACTTCAGATACCTACTCACCTCATACTACCACCAGTCTATTAACTTTCTTCTTCATATAAAAATATACACTGTTTTTTCTTGTTCTTTTATTAATATAAAAACACACACATATATTTCAACTAGATCGACCACTCCCCTCCTCCTACCCCTTTCTTTCCAGACCCCATAACAAATTACGTGTAGCTTTTAAATTTATATTTCTTCTTTATTTTGTATAATTATCTTTTTAATTTTACTTAGATTTCTTCGAAAATCACTAGATTCACTTATAAATAATACCCACGCGGAAACCTGTAAATGGTCAAATTTATATCACTTATTCATTATACTTAACTTTTTAATGTACACTGTTGGTCTCCCAAATAAACAAAAATAAAATTAAATAAAAAATGTAGGTACTTCCCAAACTACATTTTTATCATCCCCTTTCGTTCCCCACTCCCCTCAGCCTCACAGAATACCCCAATTAGGAATACCATAGTCCCACTGCCTCCGAGCAGGTTGAATTATTGTACAGTATTCTCATTAAAAAGAAATTTCTAGGATAAACTAAAAGCAGTAGAATTATTATTTTCCCACACCTGACACAATGTTATATTGTGGTGTTATATTAAAAAGCACTTGTAAATGTAAAGTAGATTTATTGACCATTGCGGTTGACGCTGGTTTAACAAGTGACTCCCAGAGGTTATGTCCCATAGACAAAAATATAGAAGTGATCCATAGAGTATATTAGTATATCATACCAACACATAACACTAGATCGGGTCTTTTACTATCAACAATAAAAAAATGTTTTCTGAATCTTCACACGGTCAAGCTATACAAAAATACTATGTAGATCGAAACGTTTCCTATATTCATCTCAAATGGTAATTACATTATAACAACGGGTACGGCTTAATTTATATGCAATTCAATAGCTACAAAATCTATAAATATCCTTGACCTATCGTTGGGACACGACTATATTCCAATTGTTATTAAATAAGCCTGTTCTTCCGTTTATTTTCATCTTACCTTGTTTAGTTTACAGGTTAATTTATCACTGATTCTTCTAGTTAAGTCGTTTCCTCTCTGCTGAGGATCGTGACCGCCACTCCAATTGCTCTGGTGAGTCAAGCCCCTCCAATCCTCACTGTCCTGCGCCGCGTGAATAATTGCGAATACCGATGTTCCAGACTTCATTTCAACTTCCAAACTGTGTCCAACGCATCTCCGGTGTTCCTTCCTGCTTCTTCTAACTTCCACTTTGCTAGTGACCATGAGTTTCTTTAGGTTCGAGTATTTAGTTTGGCGAGCGATATGATCAATGGACATACTTCTGTGTATTATCGTTGTGAATGGTAAATCCTTGGAGCAAGTGGATGAATTTGTCTACTTAGTACGTTTGTGAGAGATGGAATGCCTGATAAGAATACAGCCTCAATTTTAGAGGCGGATAATGGGTACAGCCGCCCGGGAACCTTTAATTGAATAATCAACACCTCTGTCAAAGGTCACCCCAAGTGGTCGCTACGGCAGGGGACTAAGCAGGGGTTCCCAGGGTCATGGGGTAAGATTTGTCTAAGTTTGCGGATGCGTCTGTACACTACTACCTACGTGGTTTGTCGGTTGTGGGAGACTTCTTAATCTTTCTAGCCGGACTTTCTCAACTCATCGCCATGCACTGCAGTGCGAGAGATGGATTAATATTTCCGTCACTTCTGAACATACTGACCCTCAGATTCCAACCCACTCTTCATACCTGTTTCGTTCTCAGAACTTATCTTCCTTAAAAAGACTCTTCACACGGTATCCTCAAAGATGAAATTATTTTTTTCATGACATGCTGTTTGGAGTTATTCTATAAAAAAGGGTTGATGAAGGAAATTCTATCAATAAATTAAGAAAGAATAAAGTCGTCAGTAAAATTATGAATTATTTACAAATGAAGTAAGGATAGCAATCCATACCCAGGTAACATGTACTAGGGAACTCTTGATTTTCCAATTTATGGAATGTTGTTAGGCAGAAGGTAGTGGGAAAGGGATAGAGGCAAAGTAAAAAAGATTGAAAAGTAACATAGATAAAGCCACTGTTTTGTACGTTCCGATTCCAAATGGTGTACTTTCAGTAAGTCAATACTGAAAGAATCATTAATTGGTTAATTTTTTTTTCTTTAATTCGTAGAAATCCATTTAATTTTTTTTAAATTCAATGTGGATTAAATTTAATGATATTATTAAGTTCTGCAAGTATTTTTAGTTTTTATTATTGTGACAGCTGTTTCGGCGTTTAAGGCCATTTTCAACCTGCCAAAAGTAGGAGCAGTTTGAAAACGGCCTTGAACACCGAAACAGCTGTCACAATAATAAAAACTAAAAATACTTTCAGAACTTAATAATAACATAAATTTGATGCACATCAAAAAAGAGAAAATTAAATTAATTTTTTTAAATCCGAGAATTATCACATTACAATTTTTTTTAATTCATTTAACCCGATTCTTTTGGGTTCAGTGCAAAAGAGTTTATTGCTCTGCCACGGAAGACATCAACACGCCTCATCACTGAACACTAGGTCTCTTCAATACCATTTACAATTCCCCCTATAACCCCTCGCTTAAAGCAGCACAACGTCGCCAAATCGGTTGGCAGCCCTTCGCTTATATAACTGTATTTTAGTCGATGTTTCCTGTCAAACGCCGTGAGCAATGTCGACAAATGTCGACTAATTACCGATATTTTTTTATAAAAGTCTTCATCGCGTCAGTGTTGATAATTTAAAGTCCTTTGTACTAGAGATCCAGGAGAAACTTAAAAAGAGTCATGTACTAAAATCTTTTAATTCAATCGCAAATCTTGTTGCACTTCCTTATCCTTTTTAACCAATCGTTGCGGACCAACCTTGCAGCCTTCGTCATCTACACAAATATGTAGATTTACTACGACACAGTGTCAATTCTACACAAATATATTGTAATCTATGAATTTACAAGAAAATCATTTAAAGAGATTCTTGTTTGTGTAGTGGTGCACACCGAGAGTGGTTCCAATTGGTGTGAAATAGTTTGGAGCACCCGCCGGTAGTCCAGCCCTTACCCGCGGAAGTAATACGATACAATACACCACTATATAAGCAAGAATCTCTTTAAAATTATTCAATCTTTTCTTTACTTTTACATAAACTCTGCACAAGAGGCACAGAAGAAAATCATTTTTCTAAAGGCTTTTTGAGTCTTTGGGTGCTGTGTGAAGGGTATTTTTAATAAAAAGAAAGATGAGAGGTTTTTAGAAGAAAACGGTATAAGGGGTGGGTAGGAATGTAGTGGTCAGTATGTCCATAAGTGACGGACGTATTAATCCATCCCCCCCACTGCATTGCAAGGCGATGGGTCGAGAGATTACGGCAGGAAATGACAAGGTGTCTCCCTCAATCGGTCTCTCCCGATCTAGCACACGACGCAGCTAGTTCCCAGATGCATCCGTCGATAAGACCTAGACAAACCTAACACCATAAATCCGGGCACCCCTGCTAAGTCGCGGACCAGAAGTATTGAATATCCAATGAATAATGAAATCTACCATGTTAATGAAGTGAGCTGTCCGAAACGTTGGCTCAAGAAAAAGGAGGCAGCACAACATTATTTATAACACAATTTGGCCGTGCGCACCTTAAAATAAACCAATTTTAATAATTTTGATTTCCAATGATGTTACCTCAAATAACTACTAGTATTCTAGAGCAAATATGTAGATTATAATACATGGATCTACCTGTATCTTGTTTGAGAGTAAAAGCGATGCAATGACCGTGAACGTTTTGCCTGGTCATTAGTTACTGAGACATCTGAGTCAGATAAATATAACACCAACAGGTGGTCGATATATAAATTTACAACTATTTTATAGTTTGCAGGTGTAAATCTGTGCTGGGAGCTTTTGTGGTCGATGATTCAAGTTGAAGTGTTAGGTTTTTTTTAATTTTTTTATTAGTTGTATTATTAAATGAAGAACTAACTTTATTTGAATAACTTCAGTTTTAGAATATCTTTATTTTAGTTATCCTAATGGTTGTAAAGAAACCAGTTATTGTAAAAAATAAAGTGACGTTTTAAAAGATGCATTTGTTCGATATTTATTTATTATTATTAATTTCTGTTGTGCTTTGCAAAATAAACTTACATGGGAAATTGATAAAATATAGCAGAATCAGCTTTTAATAAGTAAATTGATGAAAATAATATATATATATTATGCAGAAAACAAATTATAAACAAGGGAGCGGAACAATTTTTTTTGCAAATCCGTGGACGGTTGATGAAAATTATAAATGCAAGATATTTTCCTAAACGCTTCTTCACCACAGTCAGTCAATTTCAAGAATTCAAGAATTATTCACTGGATAACTAACACGTGTGCCGTAGGTTATTCCAAATTGTTCGCTACGTTTGGTGACTTAGCAGGGGTGCCAGGGTTCATGGTGTAATGCTTGTCCAGGTCTTGGGTGCGGATGCATCTACCCACCAACTGCGTGATAGGCCAGATCGGGAGACCCCTTTACCTCTCCGGCCCAACTCTTTCGACCCATCTTCTTGCACCGTAGTGAGAGAGGTGAATTAATACGTCCATCATTCCTGAACACACTGAACATCAGATTCCTACCCACCCCTTATACATTTTTCCTTCTAGAACTTTCTCTCTTACCTTTCTTTAAAAAAAGGCCTTAGAAAAATAATTTTCTTCCGGGTCTCCTGTGTGGTGAGTTTTTTTTTTAAATGGTGCTGTGCCACTTGGCGACAGCTTAAACGTAAGTGTTCTCGGATAAATCTAGTTTATCGGATATTAAAGCTTTTGCAGTTTTGCTACAAAGTAACACTTTTATTTTCTCTCAATAATTTATTGTTATTCCTTCAAAAGATTGGCGTTCTCCTTGTGGCGTCATTATTAATTAACGAATTAAAAAAAAATTACTTTGTATTCACCACTTTATTAATACACACAGATATCTAAATGTTTTGAAAGCCATACTTTCTTCATCAAAAATATATATAATATTAAAAATAATAAAGTCAAGTATAGACAAATGATAAAAATTAGAACACAATAATGTAAGAATAGACAAATTATAAACATTAACAAAAATTGATTAAAGTAGGTAATTAATTAATCAAAAATGTTCTTTAGTAAAAAACATTATGAAACGTTGGATAACAAATTTATATTAGAAATTAAAAAAATAAATTATTTTTATTCTTAATATAATTATGAAAAAAAAATCAAGAGACAGCTATTTAAAAAAAAAATTGATTAATTAATACACTAAAGTTCTTAAAAACTTAAGACAAGATTTTTGTGCATAGCGCAAAGGGTAACAATTATTATTTTTATAAACAATAATTATTAATCTAAAACACTCATCCAAATTGAAAAAAAAAAAACTTCCGAGAAAAACAAAAAACCTTTTTCTTCCTAACCGGACATTAGAAG
>JAHDVE020006269.1:0-87998 GCA_022606495.2 Halesus radiatus
AGGTCTTTGTGCTCGGTTTGTTCTCGTTTGAGTTGTTTTGAAACTTGATCCAGTCGTTATCTGCTTTGGTCTTGATGTGGTTGATCCAAGTATTGGCTCGGTTATTTCTTTTTTTACTTTGTTACTATCATGCGACCTAGCATTTTTAGCCGAAGGCACCTTAAGGATGGGTTCTACTATTTCTGTATGGTTTAGCGGATTTGTACGTTTGCTCTCAAATAATGTAAAACCATTGTACTTTTTGTTGATACTTCCGAATGCTCTACCACTTTCTCTCTCATTTGGGGAGTTGTCCAGGGAATTGGCTAGAAGGGGCTGCCAGGGTAAATTCAGAATGTCGGCTGCATCCAGCAATGATAGTAATGGGTCTGATGTTTTATTCTCTGCATCTATTCTGAAGTGGTTTCCCATGGGTATTACTCTTGTCCTCCCCCCTTCGCCTTCGGGGCCCGGGTAATCTTTGCTGAGAATGCTTTTCAATTTACCGTTGAGGTTTGTTCCCAAAACATCTTCCCTTTTTATGGGTTTCTCTTTTGAAGGGCTCATGGAACTGGAGTCGGTTTGTTGAATGATTTCATCTCCAATTTGTACTACTTGTGTTGGTATGAACGGTTGAATCAATGTGTTTGATTCTTCTACATTTTTTTCTGAGCTGTCTAATTCACTCGTTGCATTTTCATTTTTATCGTCTGCCGTCTAAAAAGGAAAAGTTTACTTATACATCACTTGAATTGAAATTCGTAAACACCTTGTCCAGGGGTCGCCAATGCATTGTAGTGGCGGATCGGTGCTGTATTTTGAACTAGACTATGGTTAATATGAATTTATTTGCATTATGAGTACAAGAGTATATAAGCATGAAAACATGAATGTGAAACCGGTGAGTACATATTTATAAAAAAGCCAAAACACACAGTGCATAAAACAAATGTGAGCCTTTTCTGAGGGAGAATTTAACTCTTCTCTTACTTGCTATGAAATTACCCAAAAAAGATCTTGGTCAAGGAAGGTAGCACTCCTTCGCTTGGTTTTTCATTATTGGATGACTTTTTCTATTGTAGAGTTCAAAATAATAGGAATTAATTAAAGACAGAAATGGGGTCATAATATTGTTTCTGAAAAAACATAACTGTAAAATAATGAAGTTATTCAACATACCTTGGGATGGTTACAATCTCCTGGGTAAAGTCGCAGCGTAACAGGAGCACCTGAATTAAGTATCAAGCCTCGTTTGCAAATTGAAGATCTGAAAATGTTAACATGTTTAAAAACATTGGTAGGTAGGTATGTATGATGTATATATATATATATATATACGTAATATTATTCAGAAGAAACAGCCTTTTTTGTATCTACGGTAATAATATTTAATGTATTGTGTTTTAATTCACGGGCATTCGATCTCTGTATTACTTACGATTTCCCAAAGCTATCACTCAAAAGGACCTTATCGATTGTCCATCGGTTTAGGCCAGAACTGATCCACCCGGAGTAGGCTTGATACTGCAGTTGGACCTTTACCGGGATGCCCAGGGCGGGATGAGGAACTAGCATTCGGGACAATATCCCGCCACGAGTCAGTTCCGCATCATCTTTCCTGGAATAATACATACATAGTACATTTATTAATAATATTGTTATAGACCCTACTATTAAATTGCCAGGTTCTCTCTCCCTCGGAAGACGTGGACCTCATTAAATCGCATCCGATGCAGTCACAGTCGTTGTACGTATATGATGCATAAATGGGACCTAAAGGATTCCGAACTTTGTGAATGTGGACATATTGAAATAACAACACATTATAGAAGAATGTCTCTTTCATTAGTTTCCCCATGGCACATCTGTGCTGAACCAAGTGCCTCCCGATGCCGGTGACTTGCTGAATAACCTCAGCATCCCACTATGACCTCCACCAACTCTCCTCCACCTTACGGAGAAGAAGAAGAATAATACCTGAATGTACTGTACTCTTATGTCACGATACTTCACAACTTCTAATTATCCTTTAACTATGGCAGTACCACGACTCAAATGGTAACACATTACACACAATAATTTTGGATATAAATTTTCATTGTGAGTATTATGCCAATATTTTTTGTTATGTACCTTGTCAGTGGAAATGTTTCATTCAGTGCAGAATCTCCTACCAAAGTGAGGAGTATCCTTCCGTAACTCACAACTGTTTGATCGCTTTTTGAACTCTCTACGCGAACGTAATACTGGTGTGCTGAAAGTAAAAATAAAGCCAATATAATTAATGTAAGAATTATTTATTGTTATACCATTTGAATTTTAATTCATTAAATTTAATGTTACCGCAGAAGGGTTCCTCCTCTCTTGTTAGTAAATACATTTGTCCTCTTCCATTGGCTCTGTCCGCATAGTAGCCCATGTTTCCACACCTCCTCCCACCATCGCACCCAAAACATCGACCCTTGAAAAGGACAAAAGCATTAAAATAAAATATTTACTAATGTTACCACCTACTACAATTAAGTAAATATGTATTTCTATTAATGTACTCACGGCCAAGAAATCATCATAAGTTTCACAGGGAAAACTTGGGAAGTGACATTTAGGCGAAACCGAATCAGTGAAGAATTTGTACGCTCTTCTGTGGTTGCAAAGGGATCGTCCTTCATTAGCCGAAGACCAGATGATATCGGTCACGGCTCCGACGAAGAGGTTGGAACAGCCCGTCTGCATGCGCCCGCCGTTCGGGTAGAAGTCCACGTGACCCATTGGCTGCCAAGAGCCCAGCCCACCGAGGATCAGGTTCTCCCCGTTGGAGTGGATCACATCAACAAACATGGCGTCGTTGCTGTCCAACCTGGCTCGAGGGTCTTGGGCCTCGAATAGGGGACCGGCGGGATCGAGACCTGAATGTAGAATTTCATTTTAGTGATCCCCTCAATAAGCTTTTTATAAAAAAAATCACAAACCACAGGTCTGGAGTTGTTTTACCTCTTTAAAAGCAGCAATTTATCATTCTTTTAGCGCCTTTCTGGTTTGAAACATTCATTTAGCCCATATCGGGTTTCAAACCCGCAACCTCTAGGTCCGCAACCAAGGCTCTCACCACTCACAATACATATTGGTAAAATTACCTGTTATTCGTGAAATGTTTTTGAGTTGCGATCCGGCAAAGCCAGCCACGTGTGCCCCGAGACTAAATCCAATCAGATGTACTTTGTCAAAACTCAGGTTAATGTGGTCTGCCAAACCTGCCAACATTCAAATGAAAACACAATGATTTAGAGGTAATGCAATCAAGTTACCCAATTTGCTAATGGCATAAATACTAAGTAACCATGTCATTTAGTAATTAGTCTCTACTGAAAATAAATAAATAATGTGAGCAATAGTAATGATTGCTAGTTGTAAGGTCGAAAGACTTGTTAACTATTGCATTATGTAAAGTTGACGTTTACATGAGAACAGGTTGCTTTCACGACTGTTCGGCTGTGGAATGATTTGCCAGCTTCCGGGTTTCCTTTTTCATATAACATTACTCAGTCTGTCTCAAAGACTAAGATTCACTCTTTCCTTTCCTTAAAAAGACCCTCCACTCAGTAACCCCAAAGATGGCACAGCCTTCCTGTGTGGAGTTAATATAAAATAAATTGATTATGGTATTAGCGAGAGCAACCAACCTTCCAGGAGCATAGCCAACTGCTTCCCCACGAGCCGCGTGTTGGCCGCTGCTCTCACGTAGTTGGGCACTATAGCTCCGGCTTCCCAATCCACACAGATCACATTGCACTCCTCCTGAAATGGTCACGGCAAGACATAATAAATATTGGAAACGCTACTTGCATATTGAAAACCACTTTATTTTTTTTTTTAAATTCTCTCATAATAATATATAGCACATATATAATAACTAATAACTATGGCTTTATATCAACTAAAATTGATGACTGCCATTGTCGAGTAGCTAAAATCCTCGACTACGAATCTAGAGATCGCTGGTTCGTCGGATCCCGGCGTGCACATATATTTTTTTATTAAATTTATGTGTTGTTTCACATACAATTGATATCAAATAATGTATTTGTGCCATGTTCCAGAGTCCTCCCCTTCAGCTTCACAACCTACCCCAATTGAGAAAGCCATAATACCGCTAGATCCTGACAGTCAGGAGCAGTTGGAACTCTTTTGTGCGGTATTCACATTTAAAAAAAAGCTATCTAATGCAAATTTGAAGGTTAGGGCTCCTCTATTTTCCCATATTTCTAGATGGTTGGACTTTGAAAATTTTGGATTTTGCGAACTTGGCGTGCATCTCTGTGCACTCTATTGCGTGGTTTTTTTTTAAAAAGGGTTAAATGGCATCATCAAGATGGCTCATATGAAGATTATTGTAATTTAAAAAAAAGCACAATGGTCCAAGTGAATGTTTTTTACTTTTACCAAAGGGCATCCAGAAAATAGTGGTATTTTCCGAAAGTAGGTGATTCTGGATCACATTTTAAAACAATTTTATTTTTAAACATTTTTTTTATCATTTAACGCCTTTGCAAGGAAAACACACGGAAAAGGCGATTTTTTACATTTCTAAAATTTATGTATCTAAGTAAGCACATATTAGGTGTTAGATACGTTTTTAAAACCAAAATCAAATTCACAGATCAAAAATGTAAATTAAAAAAAAAAATGATGATGTATTTTCTTACAAACTGTTAAATTCGAATGTGAACTTTTTTTTTATGTGAGGAACAAAATTTCAAAGACGAAATTAGTAACTTAGTATTGCCATATGAAAAATGTAGTTTCACTTTAAATGTCTACATTTTATTGTCAAGCTATACCACCAACCTATATCACGGAACATTTTTTTTTTCACCGTCATCTGCCTCTGTAAATCGATACTATACTGTTTGCAAGTGAAGGTGTACTTTAATAACTCGTAATAATATAATGTCGCATTGTGGGTCGTGGGCTATTATCGCCATAATAACTGATGTACATAATTAAAATTCAAACTGCTCACTGAGAAGTCTCTCAATAAATGATTGTATTATAAATACGTTGAAGCTTCACTGTTTTTGCGCCAGATTTCAACACTTTATTTTCGAAGAAAAATAAATTAAAAGTGTATATTTCAAAGCTATACATATCGTGATGGACAATAACAGCTTGAAACATATTTTATATCGTGAGCTATGGGAGCGTTGAAATATTCATTAAAAAATAATACGCCATAATGTTTGCTCTCCATCTTATTTGATTATTGCCACTTGCATGATTATTATTGTTTTTCGATTTTGTAGATCTAAGGCTTTTTGTTAACTTAACATTTAAATACAATTCCCATTCGTAAATGAAAACGCAAGTTTTTACATAAGAATCCAATTATCACACCATCAAAAGTTTCGTTGAAGACTTTCAGCACATTTTGTCGCCCACAATACAAACAGGCTTATCTCATATTTAGCAACTTTCCAGGAGAGCCAAAAAACTAATGTTTTTTTTGCCGGATCTTATACATTTTATTACATGTTTATCTAATAGGGTAAAGAAACTCGTTATTAATACCCCATTAGCGAAGCATGTAATTAAATGTATAAGAATCTAGCAATAAAAGTTTGTTGGTTCTCCTGTAAAGTTGCTAAATATGAGATGATTTTGGATTTCTAAGGCTTTTTGTTTTTTCAAAACCGCCGCATTTTTAACAAATCTAAAAGAAAAATAACTGAGAAATTGAAGCATTTTTTATAACCAGAAAGTGTTTTTGATGATGTTTGAACAGTCGTAGGTATATATATACCTATATATTTTTAATTGTATACATTATTTATGTCACATGTTGCTTGTCAAAAGACGTAAATAACAGTGAGTTATATTGTTTAAACAAGGGTTAAACCGACACAGGGTTCAATATCATGAATAATCAAGTAATTAAAGAAATGTTAACAATTTCGTTGAAAAGATTTTTTTCGTAGCAACTGCCTACACCTGCAACTCGGGTAAACTATCGTATGTCACATTTAACAATTTTTACAGGATAGCAGAAATAATGATTCTGGACCGAAAGTGGACATGCGACAGTATACAAACGATTATTTCCATTGATGATGAACTTATTTCTCTATGTAAAATAGATCCTTCTGATTCAGAATATAATAAAAAAGCAAAATACCTATAATGTGGACATGCAATAGTTCACCTCTAAATTCACAGATAACAAACACACTATAACTTTGAATTCGCATTGGATTCAAACAGGATTTTTTTTGGACAGTGTGAAAGTAAAATGAATAATTTAGTATATAATGTGTATAGGTATAGCGGCGTGTTGTGATGTACGGAGAAAGGTGAATGTCGGTGAAGGTAGAGGTAGAGGTGAGTGGGTAGGTAATTACCACGGCCATGAGCGCGGACCTCATCTCGTAGACCCAGACATGGTCGCAGTTGGAGCCGAAGCCGTGCACGATGACCTTGGTGGGGCTGGAGGTGTTGAAGGCGCGGTCCGCCCAGCGCCAGGCGGCCGTCAGGTTGCCAAAGGGCACGTCCAGCAGGGGGATGTCGCCCCTAAATACGTAAACAACAAGCAGACATAGAATCACAATCTGAAGTTTAAAAGTAGACGAAAATTAAGGACGCTGCGATCGCAAGGTTTTGAATGGAACACAAAGGTGGCTCGTAGAGAAATCAAAGGAACTTTAAAAAACACAAGGATCCAAGTGCATGTTTCTTTACTTTAACCAAACGGCCTCCAGAAATTAGTGGTACTTTCCAAAAGGAGATGATTCTACATCATTTTCTTAGATAATTTTATGTTAAAATTTTGTTGTTATTTAACGTTTGCAAGGAAGCTGGAAAGACAATTTTCTCTTTTTTTTGTATCGAAATTACCATAGATGTTAGTTTAATAAATATGTTTAAAAAAAAAACGAAATGAAATTCACATTGAAATGCGCCTTTTTGTAATCCGCATTACAAAACAAAACAAAAAACAATGCGGATTACAAATTTTCGGTTACGTTTATTTACAAAAACGCAACGACAAATTATTAAACATACTTTTCTCCACTTTAAAAATCATATTCGTATTTTAAATATTTTGTAAAACATACAATGGAACGGTCAGAAAAAAGTAATATTTCTGATTAGATTTTGATAAATGCTAAGCCTATGTAAATTTTTAAAATATTTAACAAATATTTTTCTATTTAAAAACATTATGTGTATCGTATTGCGTAATAACACTATCATTATTTTGAATTAATAAATAATAAATCTCCGACGTCCCTCTCCCCCTTAACATTTAAATACAATTCTCATTCGTGAATGGGAACGCAAGTTTTTACATAAGAATCCAATTATCGTTTCGTTTAAGACTTTCAGCACATTTTGTCGCCCACAATACAAACAGGCGTATCTCATATTTAGCAACTTTGCAGGAGAGCCAAAATACTAATGTTTTTTTTTTGCCGGATCTTATACATTTTATTACATGTTTATCTAATAGGGTAAAGAAACTCGTTATGAATACCCCATTAGCGAATCATGTAATAAAATGTATAAGAATCTAGCAATAAAAGTTTTTTGGTTCTCCCGTAAAGTTGCTAAATATGAGATACGCCTGTTTGTGTTGTGGGCGACGATTTATTCAGCAAGCATATTAAACCATCTCTGAGATTTCCTCATCCTCACAGCTGTATGTTGATCTTTGGTTACGTACTTAGAGGACGACATTCGGTCATAGTTAACTTGGAAACTCAAATTTGATAATTAAATTACGAATATCGTTTCAAGTCAATAAGAAAAATATGTATTATGCGTATTTGTAATTTCGAATTCTCTCTGAAACAATCCGAGTGTGTGATTTATTAAATCCACACTCGAGACCGCAAAGACTCACGATTCTAATAAATTCACGCATAGGTAAATAAAGGTGCAATTACTTTGTGCGGATAAACAGAATTTAGTAATTCTACGAAATGTTAATCACAGTATTTTAACGGTAATTAATTAAGTGTTTTGTGCAGTTTCACCGTTTGAATGCTAATAGTATAGTGGGCCACGTGACGCAGCTGTGTGCAATTTGAATGAAAACTACTTATTGGACAATTAGAATGACAGCTGATTTGGCCGGCTCAATTCCATTATCCAGAGTGATACTTTCAGTAAAACCAGATCTGAATTTCCAAGTTTCCCAACCTTCCTCTATCCCATCTCCTTCCCTTCCTGACTCCCTTTAGCCTCACAACCTTAGTTCTAATCGCTCCAGACAGTCTATTTCCACATTCCGTACCTGCTCTTAGTCGAGTATAAGAGAAACCTGGTGTTGATCTCTTGGGGCGGGCTGGGCAGCATCTCCAGGTAGCCAAACGGTCCAGAGTCTTCGAAGCATCCCAGTTGCTCGTAGCAGACTCTGTTGCCTTGGGATCTCTTTACCCTGAAACAAGCAATTTATATTATTGTTATATATATTTTTTATAACATTTTGTTATAGTATTTTTTTGGTAAGTGAAAGGTTGTATTCTCACAGTCGGCCCTGAAGAAGCTGGTTTGTCCATGCTCGTGGTATGTAGAGCAAACTACGAAAAAGGCGTCTTTGGAAACCAATAATATCTCATGAACTTGTGTTAGTAAAAGCGTATGTTTTGGAAGAGGCAAATCTTGATCTATTTTATGTGTATGTACCTGTGTAGCTACTTGATATGAGACTAAAGCCGTGCAGTCATTCCATTGGTAATATATCATAATATTCTAGTTTCCGTCTGTTTTAGCTGAGTGGTGCCAGGAGAGCACCCAGGTATCCCGGGTTCAGTCCTCTACCTGCAAGTTAAGTTCTCCATCATTGCACTGACAACAATTTCTTATGATGGATGTTGGAAGGATTCAAATATTGTCAGGTTATTCCTAAGCCGGAAATGTTTGCCTTTCTTAACGGGAGTAGTTTGCATTCTCTCTTAATTACAGGGAAGAAACTTGCATTTTCTGATAATTACCCATAGAGAAGGAGCTTGCATTTTCTTATAATTATAGGGAAGAAATTGTCTTTTTTACGATAATCCCCTTATAGGGAATAAGCTTGCATTTTCTAATAATTACATAGAAGAAACTTGTATTTTCTGATATTTACCTATAGGAAAGAACCTCACATTTTCTCATAATTACAGATAAGCAACTTGCGTTTTCTGATAATTACCTATGGGGAAGAAGCTTTCATTTTCACATAATTACAGGGAAGACGCTTTCATTTTCTAATAATTACGGAGAAGAAATATGTATTTTCAAATATTTATCTATAGGAAAAAACCTCATATTTTCTCATAATTACAGAGAAGAAACTTTCATTTTAGGGTAGAAGCATGCATTTTCTCATAAAAACAGGGAAGACGCTTGAATTTTCTAATAATTACAGGGAAGAAACATGCATTTTCTGATAATTATCTATAAGGAAGAATCTTGCATTTTCTCATAATTACAGGGAAGAAGTTTGCATTTTCTGATAATTTCCTATAGGGAAGAATTTTACAATTTCTCATAATTACGGGGAAGAAGCCTGCATTTTGTCATAATATCGGGGAAGAAACGATGATTACGTACAGGAAAAAAGGTTGAATTTTTTCTTAAAGATGGGGAAGGAATCTGACCTTTCTCACAATCAAAGGGAAGACACTTACATTTCCTTGTCATAACGTGGAGGATAATTCTAGTAACATAATATTAACTTAAGATTAAAATATTACTAATATATATATTTTTACTTTACGACAAAGTACATTTCTGGGTACGTTTCATAAAAAAAACTATGTAAAATATTTAATTAGGAAGGGCAGAAAGATACCCATAGGAATGCTTCTGGAATCTGGTATTATATTGTGCAATATCTATATATAAAGGTTCTTATTCGTAGATGCTGTAGTAATTACTTGTTGTTATTACCAATGCACAATGCAATGTTATTTTATTTAGTACCTATTTACGTCAGTCAATTTTGGAAGAAAGCTTTCCATCTTCACCTTACAAGCATCATCTTTCAAGCACTCCCACCTTGTGATATTTTCTAAAATAGATGCCGCTTCGGGTGCAGAGAGCAGCAGGAGTAGTTATCTACTAGTAAATAGACGATATAGGCTTGGCGGCTAGCAGCTAGCAGCTGGAAGCTAAAAGCCATCAGCCAGCAGGCAGAGCCGGGGCAGATAGAAACCAGGTACCAGACCACTAGAGCTGGTGGGTCGTCTTGTCAAGCAGCTTTCTGTATCAATCAAATATTCACATGTATTGTGGATTGTGGTGTGGGTCTACCTAACATGCTCTGTACACGTTGCTCGTATCTCATTTCCTTCGTGCTCGGACATACTCACGACCGTCGAAAATGGAATTTACATGAAATACGTACATTCTTTTAAAAATCGACTCGGTCAAATTAAGATAATAATTCATGGTTACCGATCCACCTATTTTTTTTAAAGCCAATGTAACAACGATTACCTACCAATTATTTAACCCCAAATTATTAGATTAGTGTAAATGTAGTATTTTTGACTTGTTGTGCTTTCAATAGCATACCTACTGTCGTTACAAGCCTACTGCTTCCTTCAATAGCATACCTACTGTCGTTAAAAGCCTACTGCTTCTTTCAATAGCATACCTACTGTCGTTACAAGCCTACTGCTTCTTTCAATAGCATACCTACTGTCGTTAAAAGCCTACTGCCTATTTCAATAGCATACCTACTGTCGTTACAAGCCTACTGCTTCTTTCAATAGCATACCTGCTGTCGTTACAAGCCTAGTGCTTCTTCCAATAGCATTCCTACTATCGTTAAAAGCCTACTGCTTCTTTCAATAGCATACCTACTGTCGTTACAAGCCTACTGCTTCTTTCAATAGCATACCTACTGTCGTTACAAACCTTCTGTTTCTTTCAATAGCATACCTACTGTCGTTACAAGCCTACTGCTTCTTCCAATAGGCACATAAGCACTGCCTACCCTACCCTATTCACATAAAAAATTTAAAGTTTGTAAAATGATTGCAAGAAATTAATCTACACTTTAAAAAAACGCGCGAAGTTCCAGCAACGTATCGCGGCGCTGCGCGCTTCCCACCGATTATAACGTGTCAAAAGCAGGAAGTAAGTATGTTAAATGCCGCACATACCATATTCAAATGTTGACTGTATTCTAGACAAAAATGTACATGTGTGAGAAATGCGCATTCAAGGAAAGACTGTTGGTACTTCTATTAATTAGTACAATTATATTAAAGAAAAAAATATTATCACGTTATGTTGGCTTCTTTCATGCCATTGTGCGGTTAAAAAAGTTTGGAAATTTTAAATATTGAGAAATTGGCTTGAAATATGCATAATTGAAGCGGTTATTTGGATATTTGATGTGCAAGGTAATCCCAATCAACATCGGCTAAAGCCAGCGAGCTTTGACATTCTTAACGATAACTTACACGTCTGTCGTAAGTTTTTTTTAAAAATATCAATTAATTTGCTGTTTTTTCCTATTGCCTACCCTAATTAACAAACTCTGTGCACGCCACTGATGGCAAGTGGTGGGTATTACAGTAATGTTCCTAGCCGAAGTCGGTGGGCAGTGTTATGTTGGAAAAGTAGAGAACCAATGGAACATGTAATTATTTGTCACCGTAAATAAACGCATATCTGTTACTGTTGTAAGTTACATTGACTGTTATTGTCGGCTCCAGCCAATGACAAACAAAACTTACAATAACTCACGATTATAAAGATCATTCCTATCCACGTTCAAAGAACGAGTCAGGAGTAAGTAGCAAGTACCTGCGGGTTAAAAGATAGTCTTGTGTGAATTCGTCGATTAACCTACTTAGTGTCGACCGATCAAAGTGCCGTAAATACTGGTAAAGGTAAACCACAAGCTGACGATCAATATCTCCAACTGCCAAGAACGAATCGATGTTTTAGTCGTGGCGCGGCGTAAGAATTGTTTGAATTAAGTGTAGGTATTATTTTATTATTCATTATTTTATTTATTTTTTATTACACGTGCATGGTCGATGTCTATCTCACTGGAAAAAATCGTGTGTCGAGACAGATGTTACATTACAGTCTACTTTTTTATGCCCAGTTAAAACACAGATTATACACAGTTTTTCTACTTTTGTTAGATAAATAATTAATGGGCGCCAATTTGTTGGGGAAATAATTGATTAAAATTAATTTATTTATTTTGATAACACCTTTATTGGTAATTGTAAGTGGACATCATGATATGCCTTTGTTCGTCAAACTCACGCACGGTTTGGGTGCGCGGGGCACAAACCCAGGGTCCCCGGAACCAGACCCAGAATTCCGCCTAGGCCCGAGAGGCCCGGGCTTAGGTCCCCAACCACAGGGGGCCGGCTAGGGGCATATTTAATATTAATTGATAAACTAAAGTTTTTAAGACAAGATTTTTGTGCATAGCGCAAAGGGTAAAAATTATTTTTATAAACAATAATTATTAGCCTGAAACACTCATCCAAATTGAAAAAACCTTCCGAGAAAAGATAAATGTCGCCGACAGGACTCGAACCTGCACCCTTCTGATGTCCGGTCAGATGCTCTACCGAATATAATAAAAACAGTAATTATTTAATGAAACACTAGTATATATTGATTAACTTGGCGGGTTTGCGATAAGCCGACGTAGCTCAACGGTAGAGTATCTGACCGGACATCAGAAGGGTGTAGGTTCGAGTCCTGTCGGCGACATTTATCTTTTCTCGGAAGGTTTTTTTAATTTGGATGCCTATTTAATAATTTTTTAAAAACATTAACTCCAAAAAGCAGTCGCTGATGTTCCCCGAGTTCCCTAGGGTATACGTCATCTTAGGAAATGCTGTGAAAACGGTACCCATTGAGGACACAGGACTCGGGAAGAAATATTTCAACTTTTCTTAGGGCCCCATCTCGTACGGACCCCCGGCTAGATGCCAAAATGGTACACACGAGGGCTCGGAAAATAATTGAAACAATCTTTTGTGGATTGTTGTTTTCCTGTATGTTTTTGGCTTACAAAATGGGCCCTCAAACTCAGTATGCCCATGGGCCAGCCCCTACAATTTCTACTTTCCGAATTGAGCGATTAGAATTTTTTCATAATTATTGCGGCAAACTCTTGACATCGAGGGATTTTGAAGGGAATGGTATATTTGCTATGGTATTTTAACGTAATACGTTATTAGTTTACTTTCTGGTTAACTTGGAAAATATTTCCTAACCGCCTGACTTCTCGTTCTTAGTGGAAATCAGAGTATGTGGCGTTATCAATGGTCAAGAACTAGAGTGGAGAATTTATTCGCGAGTCTAGTAAGCTGGGGTACACCTCAGCCTTGTGTGGAGTGAATATAAAAATGGCGACCCCCTTGTATTTTACGGGAAGCAACGGAAAAGAAAAATGATGTACGAGTACGTGGGAAATTATGACATATGAACTTAATAACAAAAAAAATTGATATCGTGAGTGATGGAGGTACCATAGGTGAGTTATATAGGCGGTATGTAATGAATTTTACTTCACGATTGTGTTCAGTTTCTCGTGAGAAACGTGTAAATTTTTCTTAGCTCTTCGTTGTTTGGGAACAGTGAGAAATGGGACGGCATTACGCTCGCCGTGTAATTCAAATCATTCGGGTCGACAATCGTGTGATTGTTCTAATAATATGTACTGTACATCGCTGAATAGAATGTAGACATAAGAATGTATGAACAGTACCAGCTGAGACAATGGACCGTAATTATCGTATCTTTGTTTTAAAACGACTCGACTTTTTTGGTAACGTTATGACTAGCGGCCTGGTCTTGAGAAATTATGTCGTTTCGGTATTAAGAGGACACAATACCCTAAAAAAATCCTTTTAGGGCGTTACTAAAAACCGGTGGGAGGAGTTCGCGGGCGGACCAATTGATATTTCACGGCGAACTTTTCGTTCGCAGCTAAAAATTATTGCACAGTGTGACATGTCGCGATTTTATTTGGACAAATATAAATGAATTTCTGTATGATATTTAAATCCATTTATGAAAATTAAGTTTATTGTTAGCAATAGTTTGGTAATAATATAATTTACATTGTTTGTGGAAACTCATGGTTCCGTACAGTGATAAATTATGATCATCTGCAGCATATGATAGTTCCCAAATAATCATAAATCACACATCCTTTCTTTGGTTATTCATTTTTGTTGGGTGGAAATTTCCGAGGCCAATATAAATTCAAAATCAAACGATTTTCGTTTTTAATTAATTTTATTCACGTCAAATATTTGGTCACCTATTTTTGAAACTTTTATTTAAATACAAAGTTTTAAAAAATCTTAAAAATAATTTGGTTACATAAACAAAGAATGTTTACGTAGGATACATGTAATTTGAAAAAATATAGTAAAAAATATTGAGGGTGCTACTTAACATATGAATATAAAGCGACAAAATTAGAATCATCAGATGAAAAATGAAACATATATATAAATTACCTATCTAATATTTATTTCAAATAATCGACTGTGTTTAGGAAAAAGTTAAAATTTTACAGAAGAAACGAAAGACGTTACAAGAGTGAGTTTTTCATAACAATAAACAATATATATCAGCGTAAAGGGAGCGCCGTAATAATAATTGTTTTCAATTTAAATAAAGGAGAAAAGAAATCCTTCATACATTTTTTTTCAGTATTGGTATGTTTTGTTAGGAGATTTCTGCATAGAACCAGCCAGTAAGAATATAATTCCACGATTGTATCAATTTCTGACGGCCTCCATGGTAAGGCTCTCGACTACGAATCCGAAGGTCGCGGGTTCAAATCCCGGCGTGCGCAAATACATTTTATTTAATTAAGTATTTTATTTTCATGTCAATACCGCACCAGAGTTTTGACTGTCCGGAGCCAGTGGGACGATAGGATTTCTATTCGGGATATGTTGTGACGGTAAAGGAAGTCGGGAATGGAGAGAGACTGGGAAGAGGAAGTTTGGAAAGTACCTGGCTATTCGGATCTAGTCATCAAACATGGCTAAAGCCAAATCAAGAAACGTTTTGATTATGAATGTTGTTTTTTCACCGGGGCGATACTTAGAGTATCTACCACTCTGGAACGTGCCGCAAATAAAATTTCAACTTCGGACTCAAGCTTCTCTAAAACGACTCCTAGATTTAGCATTTTCCTATTGTTCCAATAATTTCCGGACATCACGGATAAATAATTAATATGCGAAAAAAAAATCGTATGTATAATTACGTTAATTTAAAAAGAAATACAAAAAAAATCTGCGTATAATTGTTTTTACTCGTGACAGCTGTTTGACATTCCGAAATTATGCCTCCACACACATAAAAAAATTCTGTGCCGCAAAACTTTTTAAAATATTTAAATTTAAATAATAAATAATAAATATTAAAAATAAAAATATACTTTAAAACAGTAAAATATATACATACATGTACATATTTCTATGTCCGCATTTCATTAAAACTAGCACACTGTGCGCTTTAAAAATATAAATTTTGTGCTAGAAAGTAACATGTTTTATTAAATTGCGGAAAAATTCAAAATACCTTTACTTACTTGTAGAAGAAGTTTAGTACAAAAAAACATAAAATTTCAATATTAGATTTCAAGTATTCGTAAGAATAAAAAAAAAATGTGAGGAAATAAGTCAATGTAGCATCGGGCTGTAACACGTCCTCACTCGCCGAATGTTGATCGGCAACTAAACATTTAAATGCCGTAAGTGACTGACACGTAAAACACTACGGCGCGCCCGCGGCCTGGGTTTTTGAGGGGCATAGGGCCGAGATTGCTTCAGCGGGCTTAAAAAATGATAGTTCCCGAGGGATGTATTTTAATTAATTCCGGTGAATATGTTCCTAAAATAACAGATGTTTTCAGGTTGTGGTCTCGGGAAGTTACTAATTCATCTTTTAGAAAAATAAAATTTGATCGCTGCCGCTAATGTTATAGTTGTAAAACGCTTTTCAAATTTTTTAAAACGTTTTACGTGAAAAAATTTAATGTTAAAGCACATTTTTTATTAATTTAAAATATAAATAACATGCATTCCCAGTGTTACCTCAGAAAAAAAAACTTGCTATAGTTACGAAGTCGTCGGAATTAATTAAAATGTGAGTCTCGGGCAAACCCCCGTCATAGGCGGTGATATCAACTCTTAAATAAAATATAGCAACAAAGTTATATTAACGATAAATTTACAGATCAACAATAATTAAATGAATGGAGAAATTAATGACTTTAATGAAATATTTATTTGAATATTGAATATACGTAATATATTTATCGGCGGTAGAATCTGATGATTGCTGTGGTGAAAGATTGCCATTTGGAATCGAAACGTTGCTTTAAATGGCTTTAACCGTATTTAGTGACGAGATCCGAATATCCGGGTACTTTCCCACCTTCCTATAGCCCATCTTCTTCCCCTCCGCACTACCTTCAGCCTCCTTAGTCCCACTGGCTCCGGGTAGTTGTGACTATTGTACGGTATTCATATTTTCAGTTACATGTGTCGTATATCAGAAAGATGAAGAGGTTACAACGGAGCTATCAGTGGTATGCCTTTATGGCCACAGAGTCAAGTGGCTTCTCCACTTTCACTCCTTTTTCAATGACATAAATTTATCAATTAGTTTTACATATTTTAATGAAATGGCCATTAAGCTAAGTAAATCCAATTTAATGGGCTTATTGATTTTAAAATAAAATTATACGAGTTGATGTGCTGGAGGGAGGCTGGAGTAGTGTTTGGAATGATTCAAATTATTTTAAACAGATGTATAATTTTTGGGTAGGTTTACTTTGGTTTTGGTGATAACTAAGGTGAAAGTGAATTACATTTTAGTATCAGAGTGGTCGTAAGTTTGTAAGTAAGTCATTAGATCCTGTATTCAAATCAACATAGATACAATACTGGCTGACGTGTTCCCGGCCTTGCTCGGGATTATGAATGGTTTGGACTAAGGTTTTGTGGTTGTGAATTCTAGTAAACTGAGTGTAATTTTAAGGTGGAAATAATATTATTGTTAAAAGGGGGATACTCAAAAATACACACTTTGTAGCCTGCTAACGGAAGAAATATTACGACAGATGTATCTATAAATTCTACTTCGGTAGTTAGGAAAATACATAAGGTTTCCAATGAGAAAAGTTCTTCGACTTAAAGCTTTTAAGTCCTATTTTAAATATGTTCCGGAATTCTATGTAAAACGCTCGAAAATGGTTTCGCTGGTTTTCAAACTGCACGTGGTCTCAAACATTTTGGTACGTATTTCATAAAATTTAAATGATTACAATTTGAGAATTTCCGTCATTGCAAACCTTAGATATTTTGTCAACTACCCGTGTAGAATTTACAGATAAAGTATTTGTTGTATTGCTTGGGTTAGCAAACCGCAAAATAACGTTCAACACTTTATTTGAGTGCTCATCCTTAAGAATTAAAAAAAAACTTATTACGTACAGATATAATAATAAAAATAATGACAAGAAAGGATTGTAATAATTTCATCTCTTCTACCCCTATAGCTATCCCTACTCTACCACTACCCCTTTCACCACATCATTCATTTAATCAGCCTTTACATCTCTCATAAACATACTTCCCAAATACTCAAACTCATCCACTTGCTCCAAGTGTTCGTAAGTTGTCCACAAATGTTTTTTTTAACAATAAAATAAAGTATGAACATTGAACACGTTGTTTGTAACTTGCATCGTAGAACAAAACAAAATAACATTGGAGTGTTCGAACTAGTGAGTTCGAAATTTGAATGTTTTGCAACTGAAGTCGAATGTTCCATTTTGTTCTTAACATAAATTTAACCCATTGCTCCCTCCGATGACCTCGGAGGTGTAGTTAGAATTTACCACTTTGTTACTGTTAATAAAAGCACTGAGATAATGAGTAATAATAAAAAAATATATAGATGCATATATACTCGAATTTTACATAGTAGATTTAAATCTTTAAATATTTTTTTAGCATTAGTCGACCAGAGCCTAAAAACTGATTTTTTTCAAACTGTTTTCAATACACTTCACTGTTTCTTTCCCTCTTCTCTGGTAGGATAGATCTTTTCGATAATATGTTACTGAATTAATTATCGCTTAATATAACTATTATTTCTGGGGATTAATACTAGAAGGCGATTATGTCCCTTTTTTGGTGTAAAATAATGCGTAAAAAATATTTTGGCGTACCTGCAATTTAGATAACCCTCAATTTCATTAATATCGAGCGATTGGTATAGACCAGTGGTCCCCAATCTTATTGTCACCGCGGACTGGTCAATGTTTGATAATTTTACCGCGGCCCGTCGCGGGGGAATATTTTAGATTGTTTTTATTTAATAATTTTAATTGAATCGTGTTTAAATATGTCTTCAAAATAAAATAGTGTTACACCGAAAAATGAATACAAAGAGATTTAACATTTTAAGTTACTGGAACGCTAAATCAATGAGAACCCTGAGCTTGTTTCTTTGCAACGAGATTGTTCTATCTGAGGGTAATAGGAGATAATGACACCAGAAATGTGTTGCTTATGTCCAGTTTTTTGTTTTGTTTTGGTTGCTGTCACTGCAGAAAACCCTGCTTCACACAGATAGGATGTCGGAAATGGCCATAGGGATTTAAGTGCTGTGGTGGCGTTCTCAGGGTATTCCGCCATGACTTTAATCCAGAACACCGGCAGAGTTGTTGTCTCGAATGTAGTTTTAAGGCTGTCGTCATTTGCAATGTCCAGCAGTTGATCTTCTTTCGAAGGCATGCTAGATTCGCCTGGTTTGTTGACAAATTTTTAAGCAGGCCCTTCGCGGCCCGGTACCATTTGATCCACGGCCCGATTTGATTTGGGGACCACTGGTATAGACAATAAATATACTTTGAAATTGATGGTATACAGAGTAAAGCTACATTACGGCCAATACTGCGTTACATCCAGGATAGCTTTATTTAATTGCTTATGGAGATGGATATGCAATAGAAAATAAAGTATGGTATATTTTATAATACTTCCGATACTAACTCAAAAGGACCAAAATCTATCAGGCAATTATTTTTGTACATTAAACAGGCAATATGCCTGAAACTGAAATACATTAATGCTTAAAAAGCAATAATAATTAATAAGTACATTAAATGATGATGCGACTGCCGCCCTGAAGACGATATTAAATTTATTTTATTTATTCTGTTATTATCTATTAAGTTTTTCATTTTATTTTGACGTAATTTTCTTTTTGTAATTATTTTTTTATTTTCATTTCAATTTTTTTTCTCATATGTTTTTTATATTATTACTAAACCTTTATTATTATTATTATTTTTTATTTATTTATTTTATTATATTCTTTTCTCTATTTATATTGTGTATATTTCATATAATATGGCAGACTGGGTTTACACTACCCACCCAGTCCTGCTGGATTAAAAACTTAAATAAAAAATAAATGAACAACAATCATTATCTCCTTTAAAATTATACCAAAACAAATGAAAAACAGATGACGGATCGAAAACATATAAGTAGGTGCATAAAGTAACTCCTCATAGTCACCTGTGCTGATGGTACACTGTTTTGGTACTCAATATTGAGTGTCTAATAAAGGGCATCTTCACATTATCAGCTTGAAATAGAATGATAATTTTTTTAAAAGATTAATGGTACAACTTTTTTTTAAATTTATTAATCGTGTCATTAAAAATGTCTATTTCATTGTTAGAGAAGTGTTGTTGTGATGTCCGCGGCAAAAGAGACAAATATCCCGTACTTGTGTGACGGGCTTTAATATGGAAAATGTATTTTATCCTCCTTGTTGATTTTCTTGTTGGTGTATTAATGTTTGGTGTATCAATTGGTGCACGTATAATTTTGTATAAAAGCAATACATCAGAAAGTTTAGGTCTGACTGACAGAGATTGTAGTTTGCAGTACAAAAACCGGTCATTATACGTTCCAAATGGATCAGATAAAACCTTCACGAATGCAATCGCACGGGTTAATTTTCTTTGTATGGATTCGATTCTGTAATTATGAATTCTATAATTAGGAGACCAAATAGTGGATGCTTGTTTTATTTATTTTATTTTAGTTATTTGTACATTTAAGTTTACAAAATAACTAATTATATAACTCTTATAATATTACAGATAATGATAATGTATAAACTAATGATTTTTTTCTTGTTTAGCTTAATGTGTTTTTTACAATCTATTTTAAATTTATTAATTGTTTCACTTTTGATTGGGTCCGGCAGAGCATTATAGCATTTCATCTCTTTATAAAATATACTATTTTGCGTTTTGGCTTTGTTCTTTTTCGGTAGCCTAATATCCTTACACGTTCTTGTATTATGTCGGTGAATGTCCATGTTGTAAATAATTTTTTTGGAGAAATATATTGATAACAAGTTGTTTCTGATTTTATGTATAAAAATCAATACGTTCAATGTTAGCATTTGTTTTACTGTTAGCCAATTTAATTCCTTTAACATTTTAGCTACTTTTGAATATCTATTTCGCTTTAATATTATTTTCATTGCTCTATTTTGGAGAATTTGTATGGTTTTGTTCTCTGTCGTTACACAAATAAAGTATCGTTGAACAGTATTCCAAAATACTTGGCACAATTGATTTATATAATGTTGTTGTTAATTCTAAACTTATAAAACAATTTGTGATTCGTATAGTTAATCCTAATATTTGTGATGCACTTTTTGAAACAGTGTCTAAATTTTATTGAAATTTAGTGACGAGTCAAATGTCACGCCCAAGTCTTTGGTTGTAGTTGTGTTCGATAAAGCAACGTTATTGATGTGATACGTATTTCTGTTCTTTGCGAAGGAAATTACAGTTAATTTATTTTCGTTAAAACATAAATCATTAAGTGCACACCGATCATGAAGTGAAGACAAGTCTTTTTGTATATAGGTACAATCTTCTATTGTTATGATTTTTTAAAAATTATATCGTTAATAAATATGCAACCGTTGGTTGTTTGGGTGGTGGTTACCTGGTCCGGTTATGTTTTTCATTCCACTCCTTCATGGAGGTGATGACGGCGCGCAGGATCTCCGCATCCTTGGCCTCGTCCGCCGCCTCGTCCAGCACCTGGCGGCTGTGCTGGACACCCCATACTCCTGCTCCAGCTCCAGCTCCGGGCCATGCTGATGATATCTCTGCAGACAAAAAAAACAAGCACTCCTTACTTTATGAACTGCTGGTTTCAACCCACCACAGGGATTAAGGATTAAGGCTTCTAAAATTAAAAGGATTAATTAATTTGATAGCTTTAAGACAAAGTAATAGAGAATTTTGTCGATATAATTTTTTGTATTATTGGTGCTGTGCCATTTCCTTAAAATTTCACAATTTTTCAGAATAATTCCTTTTTTGTTTGTATTTTTATAGCAGAATTTATGCATTTTTCATTTTCAACTTGTTATTGAGAAATACTGTCCAAAAATTGAGAACGGACTTTTTCGAACTAAATAGTTTGACTCCCTTTTTTACTTTTAAAATTTGTAAAATAACATGTAACCTTTTTTAAGAATATTGAAAAAAACGGAAAACAGATACGTTATATAGAATATATAGATCTATGTTTGTATGTACTATGTTTATATCTCGTAAGCGCCTTATTGTTGCATTTCTAGTATCATGTACTTTTAGTATTCTAATTTATAGTAACTATCGTGTACAACAACACAAACTTTATCTATATCACATTCTTGATGTACTTTTATTTCTATATTTACCGCTACTGTCGCTACATGGCGCTGCTCCCCAACTCAAACACGAGAAACTTTCTCTATTGAGTTGGGCACTTTTTGTTAAATAAATTAATACTTTTTTTAATTAGCTATTAAGATATATCTGTACCATTAAATATTTTATATGTATTTATATTAAATAAAAAAATATGTATACGTGTATAAAAAAAGATATAACTTGCATTATACATATTGTTTTCTATTTACATAAATTACATTTGATTCATACAAACGTGACAAAATCGTGATGATATCTTGCGCGCAACATATAAATCATCTCAATAGCGAGCCATTGACCCGCATACTTTTCTACGGACTCAAAATTCTCGCTATTAAATGTATTTATTTATAGCCACGCAAGATTAATTCGGATATAACCGGTCCGTAAATTTCAAGGGCTTATTTGCGTGGAATTCGTGGAAAACTGTGATAAACAACGAAGCGGACATTCTAGACTGCATACTTTCACTACCATACATCCGATTCTGAACAAAGCAAACGAGACGTGATATCACGCGATGTTGGCCATAGTGACCGTACTAGTAGTCTGCAATCCGCTGGCACGAACCTTGAATCGACAGTCGAATTATCGGGGTATTATTGATTTCATAGCAACGAACTTGGTTAGATCTAGTGGTTACTGGTTAAGAGGCAGGTCACTGATCCCGATGCCTCGGGTTCGATTCTAGTGGAAGTTCGAAGTATATACAATAATACTTAATTAAAGGTAGTTAAAACATTTGTATAACACTCTAAAGATAACTTTCAGATGAGCTACAGGAAGTTGTTGTGTGTCGAATATACATAAATTACTCTATTACCACACGATATATTATGACTGTAATAATGCATACAGCTAAAAATTATATTGTGGATGAAAATGTTAAATAAAATCATGTCTTACAAAAAGGGAACAAGCAAAACTACAATTTATTTTTTTAAATTTATGCGATACCACACGAGAGTCCCAGCTGGTCCCAGCCGTCTGGAGCCAGTGAGACTATGCCATCCCCAATTAGGGTATGTTGTGAGGCTGAAGGTGTTGAGGAAGGGAAGGAGATGGGGAAGAGGAAGGTAGGAAGAACCTGGCTATTCGGAACTGGTCACCAAACTTGGCTAAATTCATCTCAAGCAACGTTTCGATTCTGAATGGTGGTCTTTCACCAGGGCGATACTAACAGTTTATACCTCTTTGGAACGTGCCGCAAATGTACTGCACACTATTTTAAATGAATAAATTATGAAATAACACAATTCATTCTAATAAATTTTACTTTTGCCCACAGCAATTTTAATACGAGGAAGAGATAAAACCGTCAGCAATCGCCTAAATCGATCTCTCACTCAAAAAATCCGCAATCCACGTACACAAGGATACGGGAAGTCCATAAGAAGGTAATTTTTTGGTAAGTCTCCGGTGCCAAACTCGGTCAAAGGCCTTAGAAATGTCCAGTGAGACCGTTTGAATCTCACCGTGGAATTCCGGGCACCGCCCCCAAACATGCGTCACATACGCGAGAAGATCACCGCACGAGCGGTTCCGCCGAAATCCGTATTGAAGGTCGTTAATAATTTTGTTCTTCTCGGGGTGTGTGAGCAGTTTAACTAACAATTATATAATGTAACAGACTTTCTGTGTTTATAAAAAGTATTAAACAATGTGATTGAATCAGAATTAATTTCTACAATAAATCTTAAATGTTAAAACCAGACAAAAAAAAAAGGAATAATTAGATAAGAAACATTCAATTGCAATATAGCATTTTTCAACCTCCGGCATGTGTCGTCTGTATCGTAACGAAATTGAAATACTCGTATTTTCCAACTCACCTATAAAATTTAGAACCTTAACCTCACCTTAAATAGCGTATTTACTTATTGATTAAAATTATTCATATATTGTTTTTTTACTAGATTTTGCACTTGTTGCATTATTTTTCTTGTCTTCTCCACTATACGAGTATAGTGTATTATAATTATCTATTCTGTATCTAATATACGCAATGCATAATGAGAACATTTTGTAAATGGATTGATGACCTTAATTTTATTTTGCTTCTATCAATAAGTAATACTTATACTCTGTTAAATATTCCTAATAAACAAAAACATTAAAAGAAATGTAAATATTATAATCTAAAAAAATCCATTATAATAAAATATTTTTGTGTTAAGTGACATCAACGCGTGGAATAGATTTTTTTTTTAATTAATAGTTCCTTACAAATCGTTATTTTTTTCGATTGCACGATTTTCGGGAGCACGACGGTTTTATATTATTTTTTCTAATTATTTTTTTTGTAGTGTAAGTTTAAAATAGAGATTCCCTCAGAAGGGAATTAACTTTTTTTAGTTTTTATGAAAATTCAAAGTAAAAATACGATTCAAAATCTTTTTTCTAGGTTGTGAATATTTGAAAGAAAACGTCACGGTTCAGATACCCCTGCCAGGTAAATTTAACTATGTACTACCGTGTACTAGTAGCCAAGTTGTTAATTACTAGCATTTTAAACTCGGTAACATCACGAGTAAATTACTGAAGCGCGACTTCATTGTGAGATATGCATTCAAGCCAATTTAACAAAACAATAACAAAATGCTTCTACTCTGCCAACATCTCGACCTACAGTAATAAAACTACCTTCCGAGGTCGACGGCCTCCATGTTCGAGGGGTAAGGCTCTCGACTACGAATCCGAAGGTCGCGGGTTCAAATCCCGGCGTGCGCAAGAAATTTTTATTTAATTAATTTGTGTTGTTTCACAATTAATTCATTTAAAAATAATATATAGTATATTTGCGCACGTTCCAGAGTGGAAGAAACTTTCAGTATCGCCCTTGTGAAAGAACACCATTCAGAATTGAAACGTTGCTTGAAATGGCTTTTAGCCTTGTTTGTTGACCAGATCTGAATATCCGGGTATTTACCCTTTTCCCCACCTTCCTCTCCCCCTTCTCCTTCCCCTCCCCAATACCTTCAGCCTCACAACATTCCCCAATTGGGAATGCCATAGTCTCACTGGCTCCAGACGGTTGGGAGCAGTTTGGGACTCTTGTGCGGTATTCATATAAAAAAATATATATTGTATCGTAATAAATTGTTATTCATTGCAATAATTATTCATTCAAAAACGTACATACCGACTCGATTTATAAACAGAATACCTACGAAAAATGTTTGAATTTTTTTTTATGAAACTAAAAAACTTTATATCGCAATCGAAAAGCTCTCGTTTTCTTTTTTAAATCGGACATGTGTTACGAAATTGTTTAGCAAATTACGTGCAAAAATAAACACAAAAAAGTGTAACGTTACGCAAAATAGAACCTACTACAGGCTAGAAGATACTTCTTGTACCTACTACGGATGTACGTGCCTGGCGGTACTGGGCTATGGTAATTCCAATTCCATCACGATGGGAAATCTTAAAAAAAAGTACATTTACAAGGTGCTTAACCTACATTAAGGGATTAACAGGTCTTTTAGGTACATTAAACAAAGCGAGAAAGTCCCGCAGAGGTGCAGGTCAGTTACCTCTCTTCTAATTCTCTGTTGTAGACACGGATTGAAATTAAGCAGATAGGTATATTTTAAGGTGGTGATAAACAAACACGCATTGTGCAAAAATCACTCTTTTGTTTAAACTACTATTTAAAAAAATAGATATCTACATGTTTCAAAACCAATGGTTTATTCGTCGGGATACAATGTATAGTGAAAAATAATTACTAATAAGCACTTTTAAATAATTTTTTTTTTTTTTTCATTTTACAAAAGAAAAAATGTTGTGCAAAAAGTTCCGATAAACTATTTTTTTGTAGTTTGTCTAACGGGAGCTAAGGTAATATATGTTTAAGGGCATATTTTGTAACCACGTCTGTAAATTTTGAGTTGTTGAGTTATATATAATAATTTTCTCGGGTTACCCGCGTAATGTAGTCTTCAGAAGTAATTTTTAACTTTAATATATTTACATGTTTTGGCATATTAAAATTCAATATTGTCAATTAGTTCCCCCCCCCCTTACCCTGACCCGATCCCTAATATGTCACTGGAGAGAGAGTGCCTGCAGTTCGAGATAAACGCTTGTCGCGGGATGTCAGGAGTGTCCATCGTCGCGAATCAAGCAGCTGCCAATTCTGGAGAAGTGAAGTTCAGTGAGGTGAATAATTTCGAAGGATCCACAAACCAGGTAGGCATCTTTCAATTTCCGTGGCATCCTCCCGGTTTCTATGCAGCAATTCCTTCACCTCATTTTCCTCAACTTCGCCGTCAGTCCAGAATTGGGATTCATTAGAGCTATCGAAACATGGTCCTAGAGCCGGATATAGGAAATATTGGTCTTTCTCCGGATATATGTACATCTATCAATGCAATAGAATATTATATCCATTTCAAGATTATTTCTATCATTTCAAGTTGTTACCTACTTCTAATTGCGTTAATTTCGTATTGCGTAGGTAGATTTTCGGTAGGTAGTTACGACCGACCAAGATACACATACGATAATTAACGTGTAATTTCAAAATGGATAAGACTTCAGCTAAAATTGATTCGTTGAAGCTGAAACGGGAACGTTTATTTGGTCGGGTACAATACGCATTTGATTTAATCAAATGTTTGGACGATAAGGCAAAGTTTTGTCAATTTAAAGCAAGGATGGAAAAGATAGACAAGACATACGAAGATTTTGAGAATATACAATGTGAATTGTCGGACTTGGTTTCGCTTCCCGAATTCGCGTTAAAAAATGACGTGGTAAAGGAGTCGCAGGCATTCGAGGAGTTGTTTTTTGAAGTAATTTCGGCGCGCGACACCCACATTGCAAACGGAAGTGAGCACAACACTTCAGTAGAAGAACGTCCGGTTCGTAATTTTTTAGCTCCGGAAATAAAAATCCCTACCTTTAGCGGTCACATTCGTGATTGGCCCCCCTTTTTCAATTTATTTAAAAGTCTGGTACACGAAAACAGATTTTTATCGAACATTGAAAAATTTCATTATTTATTAAGTAGTGTGAAAGAGACAGCGCTATCTCTTATTAAAACAATCCCCATAGTACAAGAAAATTATGAACTGGCCTGGGAGACCTTAAGAGATCACTATTCGGGTTCCAGAACACTTTTCATGCATTACGTTAATTCTATTTTAGATTGTAAATTTTCTAACAATGAAGAGATCATGAATATTCTCCGAGAAAACCTGTCGGGACTTCGGGAATTAAATCGAGAAAAACTGTTTGAAGAATTTTTATGTCACTTTGTTTTACGTAAATTGGAGTCAGCTACGCGTCGGTCTTTTGAAAGTAAAGTCGAGAAAGACGAGATTCCCACGGTAGAAAAATTTATATATTTCTTATCGGTGCAGAACCGCATCAATATGTTATCAGAGATAACAGATAACAAAAGAGGAAGACGTTCGTTATTCGTATCCAATGATGTCGCTAAAAAAATTACTTGCCAAAAATGCAATCGTGGTCATCGCATCACAACGTGTGAATCATTTCTATTACTGGATGCTAATGGCAGGAGAGACTTTGTCAAAAAAGAAAAATTGTGTTTTAATTGTCTGCATCCACACTTCGTTAAAAGTTGCAAGTCCAAATTTCGTTGTAAAATATGCAATAAAACACATAATACGCTTCTGCATAGCGATGAAGGCTCCCCTTCGCGGAACAGTAATTATACTGAGGGCGAGTCTAGTAACGTCCGTTGTAATGTCGCCTATGAATCTGCTGCATATTCGATTTTGCCTACCGCGCTGGCGGAATTCGTTGACGGTTCGGGACATAAACACTGTGTCCGCATGTTAATAGATACGGGTAGTGAGATTTCTTTTATGTCTGCCAAATTATACAACACATTGGGTATAAAATCAAAGAAGTGGGTAGGTCAAATCAGGGGTATTAACAATGCGGTAGTCAACCACGTACAAGGTATAGTACATTGTAAAATATATTCAATGCAGAACAGTTCAGTGGTTTCAGGGCAAGCAGTTGTAATATCAAAGATTACTTCAAAACTTCCACCCGTGGATATAAAAGATAACAAAGGAGAAGAATTTAAAATTTTAAATTTAGCAGATCCAGGTTTTAGGTATGCCGGAGATATAGATTTTCTGATTACCAAAATACCAAAAATATGGAAACAAGGATATGTTTCAGGCCGAAAAAGCAATTTAATGGCGGTGAATACGGTGTTCGGATACGTAATAATGAGTTCCTGTTTGCAAGATCAGAATTACACAGAAAATGGGGTGAAGTCATTTTTTAATACTGTCGACAACAGAGATTTAAATTGCGCGGTAAAACGTTTTTGGGAATTGGAAGAGGTTTCTAGCGAAATTATTCAAAACGCAGAACATAAGGAATGCGAAAAAATATTTCAGTCTACAGTTAATCGGGATATAGTAACAGGTAGGTATATCGTAGCACTACCATTCAAAATTATACCTCAAGTAGATATGGGGAGCACATTCAGAATAGCATTAAAGAGATTTTATAATTTAGAAAAACGTTTATCCTTAAATCCACAATTAGCGGAACACTATCGCAAGTATATGAAGGGTTTTTTAGAGCAAGGGTTCATGTCGAGGATTTCCAAACTGGATGAAATACCGAATGCATATTACATTCCACATCATGCGGTAGTGCAGAAAATTAGCAATGAAATTCGGGTGGTATTCGATGCTTCCTGTAAATCTGAAAAACAAATTTCATTAAACGATTCTTTATTTTCGGGCCCTAAATTACAAAATGAAATTGGTCATATATTATTAAAATTCCGTCTATATCCGATAGTATTCACTACGGATATTGAAAAAATGTTTTTACAAATTCGAATCAGAGAAGAGGATCTTTCAACGGATACTTTGGCGCTTTTCTCCTTTAGAACCGGTAGGGCAATATAGACTTGATACTGTCACGTTCGGAGTGACTTCTTCGCCATATTTGGCAATTAGGACTTTGCATCAGCTAGTGAAGGATGAAGGCGCCCAATTTCCAAGAGCTTCCAACGCGCTGTTGTCAGATACATACGTGGACGATGTTGCTACTGGGGGATGGGACCCAGACAGCGTCTCCCAGCTTCAGAAGGAGTTGATAGAACTCCTTGCTAAAGGATGAGCAATTCGCTGCCATTATTAAAGAACATTCCGCGTGAACATCGGGTTCACACAAGTGGTAGTGTTGCATTTGAAGATGGAACATCGTTCTCATTAAAAATTTTAGGATTAATTTGGGATCCGGAAAAGGATACCTTTTCGTATTCGGTGGAAAAAAAATTAAGAAGATTTTCAAAACGTGCAATATTGAGCTGCGTTGCTCGCATTTTCGATCCAATTGGGTTAATTACCCCGGTTGTTTTTAAGGTTAAATGCCTATTACAGGAAATTTGGAAGACTAAGATAGGTTGGGACGATCCGCTTCCAGAAAGCATTGTTAATTTATGGAAGAAATTCTTAGATGAGCTACCAACGTTAGGTTATTTACAAGTACCTAGACATTGCAATACGTTTAAAACTTCAAAATGTATACTAGTAGGGTTTTCGGATGCGAGTGAATTAGGTTATGGTGCTACCATCTATTTGGTTACTAACGAAGCACAACCTAAAGTGACGTTGCTCACTAGCAAGTCTAAGGTTGCCCCACTGAAAGTACTGTCAATACCACGTCTCGAGCTCGAAAGGGTCTCCCTCAACCAGTCTCTCCCGATCCGACCCACCACGCAGCAGATGAGCCAACGCATCCGCAGCCAAGACCTGGACAAACCTTACCCCATGAACCCGGGCACCCCTGCTCACCAAGTCACCAAACGTAGCGAACCACTTGGGGTGACCTATGGCAGAGGTGTTGGTCATCCAAAAAAATGGTTCCCGGGGCGGCGGTACCCATACCCGCCTCCCAAAATATGATACATATATATTATAAATATGTTACACCTATGTTATATACCAACTATTTATCATGTTATTTTTCTGTAAATTTTTATTTTTTCTGTACACATAATCATTTTAATCTTAATATATGTAAAAGACCTTCGGGGCGTTAATAAATAAATAAATAAAAATAAAATAAATACTTAAAATCATATTTCCTTATTATCTATATCTAGTACAAATATCTTCTTTCAGCTAGCCAAGTTTTCAATATGTTTATTAATTGTTTAGTTTTAACACAGTTTTTTTTTTATTATTTCAGCGGGTAGATAAATTATAAGCATAGACAAAAATAACAATAAGTGTTGAAATAATTGGGTATTGATGTAAAAAAATAATTGTATGAAATAAAAAAATTATTAAGAAAAAAAAATTGTTATATTTATATTAGAAAGTAGAAATTCAAACAAAATCAAGAAACAACCAACACACCAAATTTTTGGGATCGGCTAATTCTCAACTCGATTTTCTACTTTATTTTTGTAAATGATGAATTGCTGTTTTAAACAGAATGTAGAATTGCTGAATGCGACGAATACAATAAGTAGTCTTTTTAATGAAATTCTTGGTGCGGAAAGACGCTAAACTAGGTACAATTAGTAATTTAATCGACAAAAAGCATCATTCTTGAAAACCACTTTTACTTGAATTAAATATTTCGTGTCTCAACCATTACCTCTCAGCCTTAAATATTTAGAAAAGCCTTCATTTCGACATACTTCGTCGAATGTCAAGTACTCTAAGTCTCTTAACATCACCACCTGCGCCAACAAGACTTGGTCAAATGGAATTGAGTGTATTTAATTTGTTAATTTCAATAATCAACCAAGATTGATCAATCGTTGTAGGAATAACTAAAAAAAACTGGCTCAGCAGTAATATAATCACATGTATACCAACCCTACGACTCTCTTGCTGTGAAAATATTATTTATACATATAGATATATATGCGAGCACAAATATACAAAATCCAAAGGTCGCGGGTTCAATTCCCGGCGTGCGCAAGTAAATTTTATTTAATTAATTTGTGCTGTTTCACAATTAATTCATTTAAAAATAATATGTAGTATATTTTCACACGTTCCAGAGTGGAAGATACTCTCAGTATCGCCCCGGTGAAAGACCACCATTCAGAATTGAAACGTTGCTTGAAATGGCTTTTAGCCGTGTTTGGTGACCAGATCTGAATAGCCTGGTATTTCTCCGCCTGCCTCTTCCCCTTCTCCTTCCCCTCCCCAATACTTTCAGCCTCACAACATTCCCCAATTGGGGATGCCATAGTCTCACTGGCTTTAGACGGTTGGGAGCAGTTGGGACTCTTGTGGGGTATTCATATAGAAAAAAAACTTTATTAATATACACAAATATCAACATGTTTCGAAAGCGATTCTTCAGGAATATATAGAATACTGAAAAATAATAATCTCAAGTATAGACAAATGATAAACATAGAACACAATAATGTAAGAATAGATAAATTATAAACGTAAACAAAAATTGATTAAAGTAGGTAAGTAATTAAGTTCGCTAATATACTGCATATTATTTTTTAAATGAATTAATTGTGAAACAGCACAAATTAATTATATTAAATTTATTTGCGCACGCCGGGATTTGAACCCGGGACCTTTGGATTCGTAATCGAGAGCCTTACCCCTCGACCATGGAAGCCGTCAAATATTAATATTATGTATATGTTTTATTGCTAGTTTTAAGCATGGATGCAAAAAATGTATTTAATGAGTTATCTGGATGATATAAAATTTAATCATTTATCTCTATAGGCTTTATTTGAGCAGGGGTGGGAATCAAACCAAATGATGTGTGTTTCGATAATATTTACCTCAAAGAAAAGGCCTAACCTAGCTATTATGTTAATAAGACTCATGGAAAGATAAGTAGGAAGGAATTTTCACGCATTCTTATGCATTATTTTCATGTACTTATACCCAATAGGAACAAATAAATCAACATAACTGCATGGGATCGGAGAAAGTATGAATGATGTGCAGCGTGTGGTTGATGGCGACAACGTGTCGACTGTTGACAATCTAAAGTGAAATATTGCAACACACTGTCACTAAAATCAGCTGGTAATTATTAATAACGAGCGGAGTGAGGTCTCTAACTTTCCCTTAGACTCTGAGTCCTTTTTTGGTGTACCTTTCTAGAAAAAAACATTAGGTAAGTACTACAAAGCAAATGTTAATCAATATGCACGTGCCTATAGTACTCGTATCATAGGTATAGGACGAGCGATGAGAAGTTTACAACGTGCGAACTAAGAAATATTTATAAAAAAAGTAATGCTTTTATCTTTTGACTATGTCAACTAACATGAAGTTGCTTCATACTCGATTCTCTCAACGAGCCACGACCTACTAAAATCGTACGAGGCGGTTTAAAAAGTGCATTAAAAATGCGCATGATTTTATTCAGAATTTTAATGTCTAAGAGCCGATGAAGTTAACTCTTTCGTACCGTACGTATATGAAAAAATACGTTGATTTCAAAATAATAAAACCTCCCTACCTAGAGCAGATAAAAATTAACGGTTCTCGTTTTACAGTTTACAGTTGCGCGCGATATTTTTTCAGTGGATTTTAGCTACTCGTTCAGGCGGTAGCCATGTTTACATTTTGAGGGGTGTTCTTTATGTGTAATATCAATTTCCGCACCCGTTTTTCATAGATGTTTTGAAGTTTTATTATAAAAAAACAAAAACTTTATTTTGAATCAGTAATACGTTTAAAAATTTTCGCCAGGGTAAAATTTAAAACTATACTAAAATACATAGTGAGCGTATATATACTTGAGATATAATATATACAAAAAGGAGTAAGAGGGAGACACAATATAAAAAGATATAATAAAATAGTAAAGCAGAGAAAAGCTTACATATGTTTTTTAATGTTTAACTTTTATGTAATTTTTTTTTAAATTAATAAGATTTGGAATTATTTTGTATACAGTGTATTTGTTATTTTACACGTGCTTAGAGACTTTATGTTCTTTCAAATGAAAGTAACAAAATCTTTTAAAGTATTAAAGAAAAAAACAATGCAAAATTTTTCAAATAATTCTACAAGGTGTTATCACTGCCAGTTCTATTTCAGGTGTGAAAGGGTTTGAACAACCTACTTATGACCGTTATTATTATTATTATTTATTTTTTATGAAGAAAGACAAACATTCCCGGGTTACGAACAACCTGACAATATTTGAAAATCTCCTACTGCAATCACAGTAAGCGGAAGTTGTTGCTTGTGTCGTGATGAAGGACTTAGCCAGCCGAGGAATTAAACTCACCACGTCTGTGTAAGACCCAGACGCGATGCCAACTGAGTCACTGAACGGTTATTAACTATAAAGCAGAAAATCTGTTCGTGTTTGCTAACTGCATAATAATATTTTGATAGAAAGCAGTCACTTTGTGGTTAGACATATTTAATGAAAATAAAACAATAACTTTGTTTATAACCACGAGAATTTTATTTAATTTTATTACGACCGACCGGTTTCGCTTAACATAAGCATCTTCAGGGTACAAAAATAAAACTGATCAAAAATACAAAGTGTGTGTTTACATATACAAAATAGAATAAGACAGAACATAACATAGAACAAAATTTACAATTGTTTAATACGATACATATATATATATAACTACTGTTAAATTGCCAGGGTTCTCTCTCCCTCGGACATAAAAATAAGAAAAATACTACCAGTCAGATTATAAAAATATTGTTTTCATCAAACACATATACTCGTACAAGATGTCTTTATACTGAATTATTATACTTTTTTCTAGACATATTTTTTTACCATATAAATACTATGTCAATACTAGCTTTTTCCCTTTTATTTTTGTATAATGGCACTTAATATGAACTAAACTAGTCAATTGGACTATCCAAACAAGACAAACGGGATTTGTTCCTAGTTGGGCAGTCAAAGCTTTCTTAAATGTTGATGTAAAACAATGTGTATTACAAATAAATAAATATTATTATTATTATTGCTAAAATTATAATAATATGACAGTCGTATTTCATGCACGCACAAATTATTGTGATTAAAAAGGTTTCTAATTATCCATTTAAAAGAGCCTGAATCACACGTCATGCCTGCACGATGTAGGTCTTTCGAGTTTTTAGTTTGAGGCAATGAACGAATTCCATCTTCATCCAGATTCTTTCCAGAGTGGTCCAACAACACCCCCATTCGGAATCGACACGTTGCTTTAAATGTTTAGTAACCAGATCTGAATAGCCAGGTACATCTCAACCATCCCTTTCCCCATCTCTCTCCCCGCCTCACTTCCTTGACAACATACCCCAATTGGAGATACTATAGTCCAACTGCCTCTGGATAGTAGAGCGCAGGATTATTGCGCGGTATTTTCATAAAAAAATATATGTTCACATTTTTTTTCAAGTAGTGCCGCTTGCACATAAAACACTGTTCACAATTCTTTGAAATAAAAATAAATAAAAGCCCTACAGTAGCAATAGGCAGCCCGCTCACTGGGTAGAGAAGATTATATCCACATTTATGTACCTCTAACCACAGTTGACACAGGAAGAGGGAGAAATGTTCCCTAGCACTGTACACATGGTTCTTCTGCTGAGAGCTCAGTTGGCAACTGCTTTTGTTACATACATATTTTATGGGAAAAGGTGTAGATGTGACAAGTTACAAAGAATCTATCAGCGGTATGCCTGTATGTGCAGATTGCACTCTATTGCAGTATTCCTGAAATCGATAGTTTTGCACTCGGCGGGATATTGATGTCCATACCTTTCAGAAGACGTCATAATTACATAAATTGTTCATTTCACTGCCACATAACATAATGCCACGGTAGCTGGAAGTAAGTACCGGGCACTGGACACTCGAGGCGAATAGCTACTTTCAGTACAATGCGTTTAACTTTCTCCTGCCAAGGCCACTCACTTCTCGGTAGGTACTGATAAAGTTCATAAATTATTATTACTGGCAATATTCTCATACTGGCAATACAGTCTAGACATGACTGCTGGATGAACAGTGAATGTACCTATAGTGATAGCACGTGAGTATTATGGTTATTAAAAATCATTAGCAATTATTAAATCATAACTCGAAGAGCAATAAAAACGCTAATAATACCTCTTCCGATCTCTAAAATATTAAAATCACTATAAATTATAATGCAAAGTAATTCCTCATCACGAGATATAAACATATTTCGTATCCGGTCTAGGATTGGGTACTTTTTTATGTAAAGAAAATAAATTTAAAAATAGCCATTTGTTTCACTTTTTTGTAGCAATTTAGTGCTCAGTGGAAAATATTACGGATTTAAAAAAACATCTTCATAGATCAACAAACGCTGATTCTGAATATATAGGTTTTATTATATTATATAATTGTACGTAGAAATATAAATAGTTATTTAAAAGCAAAACGCCCTTCGATTGATCGGAGGGTTCTAAGAGAACTTAGACCGCTCCCTCACGAGTTGGTCTACATGCGGGAAATATTGCGCGATTTCGCGGGTATTAATGTTATTTTTTTATTTTTTGATTTCCTGTTAATTATTAGTTTTGGGATTTTTTGTTTTCATACCGACTCGTGTAGGAGTGTCCTTACTGTCAACTGACAAAACTACGTACGTATGACGTACCCTGCCAGATTTCAAGCGTTCTAGTGGACTTTCGGATTAGCGGATTTCCTCATGAGTGAAATTTTTAAGGGATTTTCGGAAATCAAAAAATATCTTCGATTATTGCGTAATCATTAATCCTCTAATGTTGACATGGACTTTCTGTGCATACTAAATTATATGTAGATGCTGCCAGAACCATTCAAGTAATTATTACTTACGTCCATGTTTCTAAGAGATGGACAGTACACAATATAAGTAGAATTTTATTTTAATAAAACCAAGATATTCTGCTTTCAACGATCCGGCATTGATCGATCAGTCTCATATACCTATTAAAGGCGCCAAAGATAATTAGTGCGTTAAATCTGTATTTAAAACACCTTGTGCAATTATGTATGAAGGTCTTTAGTCTCCTCTGCTTGCATCAGTATTGGCTTCACGGTGTGTGGACGGAGTTCTTATGAAATTTTAATTTATTTTGAATAATGGTGAATACGTAAAAATTTCATCAGAATGATCAATATTGGATTCGTCTCATAGATGAAATATCACAAATAGACAGAAATTACTTAACTAAATAATAGGTAGGTGGCTAAAATATTGTCAAATTTCGTAACATGAAGAGAAGGTTATTTTTTCGAAAGAATTTAGTAAAAAAATAACGATGGAATGGGATTTCCTAACATCTAATTCCAATGTTTTGGACCAGGTCAACTGCACAGTGCACACTTGAACTTGTTACATCCATCGTGAGGCATAATACTGTATTCTTCAAATTAAGTAATCAATTTAATAGACAGGCTGATTCTGGATGGGAAGATCTTCGGAAGAAGATTACCAGTGAGGAAGCTTTGGAACGGCTGGAAAATACCCCGGATTCTCTCAGATAAGAGGAAGGATTTCCCCAACTTCGTCATAAAGACGCCTTACAATTACTATTCTAAATATAGTGTGAAATATCTGATAGTACATCGCTCTAGTTAAGACTCTGAACCGGTTTTGATATATTTAAAAAATACTGGATCACCAAACAATCGGCCTTTATGAATATTTACCAACAACGAGTCTTGCAATACTTCAGACGCGTGTTTCACAAATCACAAATAGCACACCAACACTCAGTATTACGAGCAGCTGTGTTTGATAGCTACTAAAAGTATTTGGAGTCCATTCAGGCTTATCTTTAAACCGGATTATTAACGGTGTTAATATATTTTCTCAACCCAAATAACGAGAAAGACTACACATTATTATTATCTGTGTAAAACGGGGTCAAAGAAATTGAACTACACCATTTATATTGTAACCTACGAGAGATCACTTAGGGTCCAACCGCGGCTGTTTGACCTAATTCCCCGATTATTTCCGATACTCCAGCGAGATAAGTTCAAGATGAAAAATTGTTTGATAGTAGGTACTTTTATGACAGCAAGTAGTTTTAAACTGTGTCAGTTTATACAATTATCTTCCACAATCTAAAGAATATTTTCACTACAGTAAAGCTCATCGACTTATGCCTAACAAACGTATTGAGCTCCATGATAAAAAAAAATTGGAACAGATTGCAAAAACATAATACGTACTTTGCTTGCAGTTGGTGCCAAATCGAAAGTAAACGTTCGGTGTTACCTTTACATTATATTCACGTTCCTTACGACAACCGTGAAGCGATTTTCTTAGTATTTAAACAACTAATCAATAGCACAAACCCAGCAGCGCGCGACGGGGTGTTGTGGCTCTAATTGTTAGTTTGTAGATCAAAGATTACTATTACTACTGGCCCTTGAGGTGATTTTTCACAAAAACGGCGCTATACAAATGATCCAATTATTATTATTAGCATTAGTCTATTAGCATTTCTGCCGTCGAAAAGTATTTTTTATTAATGTAAAAATTATTTTTATTAATGTAAAAAAATGTTATTAAAAAAAATTTGTTTATTTTAACTAACTTTATATGTAAAAGCCCATATAGGGCGTATATTATACAATAAATAAATAAATAAATATGGATCACAAAATACATGTACCGATATTGTTCTATTATTCCACTACTATTTGTTTGATTATTTTATTTTATTTATTATAGTATTATATAATAATGTTGAACTAAACTCGTGCTGACAAGCTACTCGCAGTGGCTTAGCGGGTACAAACTCACATTGTATGAAAAATAATATTATACACTATATATTTTTTTACTTTAACGCAATATGCAGATTAATAATACAGATATGTCTTAAAAGCTAATTTCAAAAAGTTTACATTTTTTAACAAGACTACCCAATTCAATAGAGAAATATTGGGGAGTAGATAGGAATAGTAAAAATCTCTTATAGTAATTACATATTTTTTAAAAGGTATTCTTACAAATCAGACAGTCAAACTAAAATCTCCCGACTCATGCGTAGGAAGTCAAATGTGTAGGGAGAAGACTGTGGCTAAACTATTTGCTCTAGGAAGGCTGTCATGGGAACATGGGAATTTTAGGTCATATTTTAATTTAAAATAGAGTAAATGCTTAATTTCTTGCTAATATAGTATGTAATTAAACATCACAACGTTTTCCCTGAGAGGGAGATTTGTCCAGTTTGGTGGATGAAGCGCTACACAACTCTGTATTAGCACACGCTGCTTCATTTTATTCGTATATTACCGTCTCATACATGTCTTCTGTTATTCTGACTCTCAACATATCCCAGTTCAAGTAATGATTCACTTGGTTATACCATGTCTTCTTTGAGCGACGCCGACTTTTTCTACCATTCATATATAGATATAGATCGACAAACGCCGATTCTGAATATTTAAATTTTATTATATTGTATATTTATACGTAGAATTTATAAATCGTTATTTAAAAGTGAATAAAAAACAATTTTCTCAAAACACCCAGTTTCGTCAGTATCGTTGGAACGACGACACGTGGTTGTTCGCACCTAAATTTATTATTTATTTATATTTTATTATATTCTACATTTATTTATTATTTCCCTCAAGACCTCCTGTCTGGAGTTATTAAAAAAATCTGTATGGCCATATGATGCTTGTGTGACGTCACGTGGTCCCCGCTCGGATTCCGGCCTTTTTGAGGGACTTTAAAAAAAACAAATTATGAGAATTAATTTAACTATTTTAATTTAATTTTACTATTTAAGTTAAAATGTCAACATTGATAAAAATATACATAAAAAAGAGACTATAATATAATTTAATTAATTTAATTTTGGTATTTAAGTCGAAATGTCCACATGGATAAAAATATACATAAAAATAGACTATAATATAATTTAATTTATTTACTTTTGGTATTTAAGTTAAATGTCAACATTGATAAAAATATACATAAAAAAGAGACTATAATATAATTTAATTAATTTAATTTTGGTATTTAAGTTAAATGTCAACATTGATAAAAACATACATAAAAAATAGACTGGAGTTCCTCATTATAATGATTAAAATGAATGTAGCTTCCAGGTATTAGTAACATAACCATTCACTCTTAAAATTGTATAAATGATATTACATGTAATACGGACCGTGCTAAACTAAATCAGAAATCTAATATCAAATATCTTGGAATCATAATAGATAAAAATGTTAAATGGAAAGACCATATAAAACTCACCGTTGAACGAGTAAGAAAACTTATGTATGCATTTTATAACATACGTAACATATTAAACAAGAAAACAATTAAAATGGTATATTATGCATTAATTCAGTCCCTATTGCAGTATGGCATTATTGGGTGGGGAGGGGCATATAAAGCCTCACTACAGCCAATAAAAACAATTCAAAAATAATTATTAAAATCATCATTAAAAAACCATACGACTTTCCTACTATAGAGTTATTTCGGAAATTCAATGTACCATCTATTACCGAACTGTATAAAAGAAATGCCTTACATCAAATTTACAAAGCATTTTTCATCAATAAAATTCACTCCACTGATAGTATAAGCAATAGATTTAAAACTAATGGTTTAATAGGCATCCCAATGTTAAGAACGACCACGGCTCAGCACCACTATTTGTATTTAGGTATAAGATGGTTCAATATATTATTATCTAAAAACAAAATTAGTATAACCGACACTTTGAAATATAAACAATTTAAAAAGCAAATTAATTCCCTGAACTTAGATAATGATATATTGTACCCCTAATTATGTAATATCTAGCGTATAAATTACTATTTGGTTAATTATTAGTCTAAAAGTGTTTTGTTGATTTACGTTTGTATTTATTTAATAAGTTTTTAATTTAATTTCATATCACCTACTCTAACTATGTATTCATTTTATCTTATGTTTGTAAATACTCCTCCCATAACCACGAGCTACTGGAGCTCAACTTATGGAGAGTAGAATAATAACAAGTAAAGACTATCATGTATATCATGTATTATGTTATTATTTTGAATTTTTTTTGTAATAAATAAATAAAAAAAATAAAAAAATAACCTCCTCGACCTTGGCTGATATAATGGTACCGTAAGACGAGTCACCTCTACCGTACTGCCCCTACTAAACTACATACGAATGTAAGACATCTTGCACCGAGCGCACAGAAGGCCTTAACTCTTACATACATACACCCGTTAAAAGAACCGCAAAGTTAAAAAAAAATTGTGCCAAAAACGTGAGCGGTCATTAACCCGTGGAAGTGAACACAAAGAACACGCGGACAAGTCGGACGGTTTAACTTTACCGCAGTAATTACCTTTTTATACGCACAGATCTGAACTTAGCCTGGATACGAACATCGTCATAATAACTTTAATTATTTTTTAATATTTTACATGACGGTCTCCGCTGTTGAGTGATTACGATCCTTCGCTACGAATCCGGAGATCGCGGGTTCAAATCCCGGCGTGTTATTTCACATTTTTTTCTTTAAAAATAATATGTCATATTCGAAACGTTGCTTGAAATAGCTTTAGCCGTGTTTGGTGACCAGATTTGAATAGCCAGGTACTTCCCCACCTTCCTCTACCCCATCTCCTTCCCCTCCTCACTATCTTCAGCCTAACAACACACCCCAATTGTGGATGCCATAGTCTCACTAGCTCCACACGGTTGGGAGCAGCTCGGAAACTTGAGTGGTATCACATTATATGGTATGTAAAACGCGGACAGATTCCAGACATTCAAATCCCGTTACAATCAACCGAGAAGTTATTTTATCCGATGACAAACAATAATTACGTATTATACTTACACCGTGCAAATTGAATGAATCAAACGTTATTACGATTTTCGAACTTGTCTCAGCATCGACCTGGTGAAAGACCAACGTTCGGATTCGAAACGTATCTTGAAGTGGCATTAGCCGTGTTTGGTAACTAGATCTGAATAGGCAAGTACTTCCCAACATCATCTCATCTCGTTCCCCTCCTCATTCTCCTAGAATCACAATATACCCCAAATGGAAATACTTTAGTTGTTACTGGTGTTATGACATGAATTTAAATTATTTCTTGCTTATGTTATATTACCCTCTTCCTCTTCAAAATTAGGAGTCTATTATGTTTTTAATTGTTTCCGTAACGTAATTTACTATACTGTGTATCGGTAAAAATAGGAGAAATGCGCCTCTATTAGCTGGAAAAAAAATATTTGTATCAAATAAAACACAACTAAAATGTTCGACCGAAGTGAACGGTGAATTCTTTCGAATATTTCACGAACACAATAGAAATGTTTTAACAAGCAAACGTTTATGCAAATTCTTCATCATTGTATAACACAATTTCTATCAAACGAGAATTTATGGACGGAATGCAATATAAATGTTCTGATAATTTTCTACAATAACTAACATAGCTCAATTATAACTGTTTAAATTTATGCAACAACTTCAAGTTGCTTCTGGCCTTTGTAATGTTATTTCCTCAAGCATAATAAAAATATGATTAATTATTACGAACTTATTATATTCACGATAAATGTGATGAAAAATTCTTCCTTTAAAAAAACTTAAGACGGAGAAAGTGATTTTTTTCATACTTGTTGCCGGAATAGGAGAGAGCCATTATTTTTTATGAATCACAAAAATAAGAAATCGAAGGTTATCTATCTGGCATATAATTGTATATTGCGTTTATATGTGATATTACATCAGTGTGTAAAAAACGGTAATGATATAAGGTTGGTGTATAATTCAAAAGGTTCTGATCAGAAAGATGTTGCCGGAGCTTCTTCACGAAACGATATTAAAGCGAAGTAATGCAAAATCATGTATTTTTGGTTTGAAAATTTGATGGCCTAAAAACATTATAGATGATTTAATTATAACAAATCTTGGCCTTTAGTTTAGGGGGGCATTTTTTTGGTGAGTCTTTTTATAAGCATAGAAAAAAATAAAGTATCAGATCTAAAAAAAATGTTTAAAGTGCAAAATCTCCTTCTTACAAATCCTTTTCGGATATTATCATATTGCTCATTGTGGTAAATTAAGTTTTTTAGAATGTGATCGATAAACCACTGTAGAAATAAATGTAGAGATAAATCATTGTAGAAAATAATATTAACACAACCTATGAAAACGGAAAAAAACGACAGAAAATAAAAATATTTCAGGTGCTCTGCCTACCCGGGGCAACCGCTTAACCAACTTAGCTAATTAGACCAGTTCAATTTATGTCATCTTCATCGATATCATATCTCAAATTCAAGATTTGTAAATATTAAGTTGGTTAAGCGGTTGCCCCGGATAGGCAGAGGTCCTGGGTTCGAGTCCCAGATGCGAATGATATCTTTTTATTTTCTGTCGTTTTTTTCCGTTTTCATATTTAATTCAGGTTGTTGTTAATATTATTTTCTACAATGATTAAATATTAAAATGAGGTTTTTAAATATCAATAAAAATAATTAATAATTAAAAATAGGATAAACATTTAACTATGTATGCCTGAGCTTTACATAATAAAATATCACTAGCATTTTGGTGATGATTTTTTGGGTAAATCAAAACAAGCGACCGGTGTTAAGCGGGAATTTCAACCTTTTCGTGCGTGCGTGATTTCGTTCAAAGTCGATGCCCAATCATAGAAGCCAAATTCACTGGGAATATAACCTCTCGTAAAAAACGTTGCTCTAATGTATTACGTATGAAAAATGTATTACTTTCCCACTCACACATGATATTGTGATTCCATTAAGCAATGGTGCCAACAATGAGAACTGTTGTTAAAACGGTAATCGAGTATTATAAGAAGTTCGTACATACGACGTAACACATTAGTTATGTAGGCATTTCTTCAAAGGATGTATGTGATGGTCCAATTCCTTGTATAAAATATTTAATATTTCTCTCCGGATTTTAAGCACGCAATTAATAGCTACCACACTAATTAAATAGAATAAAAATAAAACTGGTACTGATAAAAGACATTTGATGTTTGATTATTTGAAAAATTTTGGTGACGTTTTTTTTTCAACATTTCAGTAGTTATTGCTACCTTCATTTGAAACAACATTAGGTTTTCACTTAAAATGTCAAATCACTATATATGAAAGTACAAATTGTATTAATATTTTTTTTAAATGCGCAATAACTAAATAATAAAAATATACATTTCTTCAAAACTTACATAATAAAAAACAAAACCATTTAAAGAGTGCGGTAGTCGAGATTAAACACAAAAATCAGCTTTCAAAATATAAATATGGCTACCGCCTGAACGAGTAGCTAAAATCCAATTTAAAAAAACAGCCTATAGTCAGTATTGCCAGTAATTGAAAAACATTAACCGTCATTCGTTCTGAATAGTGGGGAAAAAATTATGAAATTTATGTATTTTTAAATATACGGACAGTACGAAAGAGTATCAGAAGAACCACTCCATTATTTTTTTAATATTTGTTGTCAGTCAACTCTAATTTAAATAAAAGGTTATTTTATAATAAAACAAAAAACAGAAAACAGTCAAAATCTTATAAAAACGTGAATTTAAATGTTTTTTTATCGAATAATCACAAGAAACAATGTCACGTGTCAAGTTTTGTACGTAAAAATACACCCCGCGGGCACGTCTTATCCTGTCGGCCGCCAGCCGACAACGGAGTTGTAGCGTACAAATAGTGATGTCGGCTGGCACCCGACAAAGGAAGTGGTAAGGGTTAAGGAGTTTTCTTAATTAATTAGATTACTATAAAATACGAGTCTTCCATAAGTTCAAAAGCAATATTTTCTGCCTCAAATTGTGGTAGTATGAATATTTATATATATATTTTTTAAATTATCGGATGAAATAAACTAATCAGCAAAATACTTTACATTTTCTAATTTGTTTTGTTTAGTGACCAAATATTCCAGATGTCGATCACATTGCAACGAGCGTTTTAAACTCAAATTACTATTCGTAAAACAATAAACAGTTTGATTATTATGCAAACTTCATAAAGTTAACCAGATTGCAGTGGCAAAGTACTGCCAATATTTATTGTTATAATCTTTTTTGGCGATCCGTCTACCATAAAAAATGCGTTTCGCTCTACTCGTTTTACAAAAAAAACATAAGAAAAGCATTGAAAGAGAGAGAGTTTTATCAATATGAAACTAAAAATACAATCATTAAATTAAAAAATACGTTTTTCAACGTCACGAAAAGTATGTAGATGAGGTTGCTTGGCCAGACGATGTTTCAGAACAATTGAGATTATGAAGAGTAAGTTTTAAGCAATAATAAATGATTAGGTCGAATCGTACTGAATTAAGAAATATGAATAAATGAAGACACCGCACAGTTTTTTTTTAATTTACAGACAACTCGCATCGCATGCAACTTAGTTGGTAGCCCTTATCTTCTCGAACGCCTATATCCCTTTTTATATCCCTCATTGTAAAACCAATTCCAAACAAAACTCTTTTATGTACAGATCTACATACTCATTCAACTTAAATTATTACCACATTGGCATTTGTAACTCAACTATAAGTGTTATTAAATTAAAATCCATTACACCACCGCTCTCAACTGGATAATTTAAACCACCTTTCCATTTACTCTAGTCCTTTGTACCTTTATCCCACTCCTATGTTCCCCTCCACCCTCCTCTCCCCCGACTGACATAGTTTAAGCTAACTGATGTAAAACAGTATATTGTCACACTTTACTCATAGTATTTATCATAAGCAGTGGAAAATTTATAATTGGCATGATTTATTGTTTTTATTGTTACATATATTATGGATTTACTATTATTTTTCCCAAAAATAAATAAAATAAAATATGAGACGATTTTTTATTTTTTATTTCTCGGTTGACAATTATAGAAAGTCGATTATTACTTATTATTCTTATATTAGTAAATTAAGGAAACATCTTTTTTTAATCATTGTGAAATATGAAACAGAAAATAAAGAAGTAACGGTAGTTAAATTTTAATAGATATCGTACTTCAAGTTAAGAACTGTTAATATTATCTTCAATTAATTCATGTTTATATTTTCTGGCTCCTAACTTTATATTATATATAACTGCAAGATTCTACCCGAATTTATTTGAAATCTAAATAGTGTCTCAGATGCGACCTTTATCTTTTTTCCTGTGTATTTTCTGTTTCATATTTCATTTGAGATTTGTTAATATTAACTTCAACGATTAAAAAAGTGTGATTTATAAATTTCAATAGGTTATTCCAATAAAAATTGAATAAGAAATTATCGTTCATGTTTGTCACGACACTTGTAAGGTTCAGAGATTCATAGTCTTAATAAACAAATTGCTCATAAAATGAATATTTTATTCAATTTTTCATGACTCGTCACCGATAATTATGTAAGGCTATTCCCCAGAAAAATAAATGATCCACAGCGGGAAAGTTTATAAATGTACGATGGAATTGTGCTGAATTATTAAGTAATTTAATTTAATTTACTTCTTCAATAATTGAAAAATAACTTTGTAACACCATTTTTAATGAATGATAATTAATCACTTTGTTTTAACCACTATTTTAATAATAAATATCAACATTTTTCAGAACCAATGGTTCCTTCATCAGGATGTATTTTGTATCCTGATGAAGGAATCATTGGTTCTGATTTTTTTTATTTATTTATATACGCCCACACGCCCTTTTACAGATATTGTTTTGGGCACAATATATTATAGTGAATTTGCGTTACATGATTGACTTATTATTAAATGATGATGGAATTTTGACGAAATACGATGGAATTTGACTCACCAGCAGTAATGGGAAAATTATGATGGAATTATGACGCAATATGAAAGAATTTGACTCACCAGCCTCTGCGTGGGTGCTAAGGTTCGATAAGAAGAGAGCGGTCAGTAGCAAGAAGACCATCTCTCCGTCCATCCATTAGAATCTGCAACTCGCGCTCATGTCCCTCCCTTGCCGCGACTGAATCACCCGACTAAAGATTCGGGGCCCACTTTCACATTGTAATCGCCATTTATAATTAGCCGCGCTGAATTTTAATTACTCGCTGACCGTCCCGAAGCGCCGTATTATTCCAAGAGGTCTCTGAAAAGTAAAAAAAAAACATTCTACATAATCGCAAAATATTGCAAAATTGTTTAACATAATTTTGTTGTGTTTAAATCAGACGAGACCGCTAAAACATATATAACATATTGATCCGTGAAGTTCAAACAAGATTTTCTTATATATATATATATATATGTATATTTTATATTTTCATATGAACCGGTAACTTTATGATGCCAAAATATAATTTTTAAATTAAACAGTGACTTTGTTTACATCACTTTCATTTGTTATACTTATCGCTTACCGGGTTTCGCTACTACCCTAGCTTCTCCAGGGCAGTATGATACTAACTATACTGTGTTAAATATTGAGACAAATGGTCGGGGGAAGGTCCATAGGGGGGAACAGGCAGCGTACTGGGAAGGGAGGAGTGTACGTTGAAATTTTGGAAGATTTTCAGTATAATATATATTTTTTTATAATTGCTTAAATTAAATATCAATGAGTTACTATTATCCATTAGTTTTTTTGACTTTCCTTCTCTTAATCGTGTCTAAATTATCTATTCTAATACCCATTCCATTTTTTTGCGGTAAACTAATGCATGTATTATTATTGAATGTGTGGTCCGTTTCTAAAAGGTGGTTGGCAAATTCCGAGAACCCATTATTATTAAGACGTCTTAAGGGGATCCACTTTGAAAAATTCTAACAAAATCACGAACTCTCTATGCGGGTAGCGAAAAGGTTGAAATTCCCGCTAAACATCGTCCGCATGTTTCGATTTACTCTAAAAAAACATCACCAAAAATGGTTTTTATTTTATTTTGTAAAGCTCGGGCATAAATATTAAAAGGTTTTGCAGTCATATTCTAATAAACTTAATTTTAGAGAATGAACAAAATGACAATGTCGAAACAAGGGTTCGTAAGTAGGAGATTTTGAACTTTAGATGTTTTTTTAGGTCTGATAATTTATTTTTTTCTAGGCATACGAAAAGACTTACAATGTCATGTTAAACGAAAGGCCACGGTGCGTTGTACTTGCTATATTTAATTAAATTATCTATGGTATTGCTAAGCCATCAAATTTTCAAACCAAAAACATATGATTTTGCATTAATTCGCATCGCCTTGAGTGTTCTTTTACATGGATATTAACGTTACGCGACATTTTGCCTACATAAAACGCGGGGTAATCGTTGTATTGAAGTGAATAAATTCCGGAGTGGCCCATCCTATCTTATTTTATCTTTTCCATCAAATAAAAAAATTACCTATAGCTGTGTAAATGATAGATATTCTTAGATTCCTACTTGTACTTAGCAACTAAAAATACGTGACTTTCCAGAAACATGCTTCAATAGTGCACTAAAGGTTTCATAATTGAAAAATAGCCAAGTCAATAAATGTGTTGTTTTAGTATTTGTAATAATGTAAAAGTGTTTAATTTGAGTTCCGTAGTGGTACAACGTTAGATACTCATTTATAGTAGAGCTGTTTCACTCATTCTACCCATTCCGAGCTAGTCAATAGGCAATTAAGATCTCCTATAATCTCGTAAACAATAGAAGTGTAATCTAGAGTACCCAACATTTGAAAAATCATCCTTCCGTATCCACCATCGCATCACAAAGAACCTAAGACAACCTCAGGATAACAGTATTAAATAACTCATTTTTGTCTATAGTTATTTAAATTAGATAGTTAACACATATAAATATTTATCTTCCTCATTAAACACGAGAATTTCTCAATTGGGGAGGTATTAATTTAAAAAAAAAAAAGAAACTAACCGGACTATACAATTTTATTATCATGTAAACAATGTTGTTAATTGTATATAACAAATATCTTTAAAAAAACAGCTTTGTAATCTCATTTACTTAAATGTGCATGGCGTTTCTTTTTCAACGAAGTATTCACAATATTTCTTTTCACAAATCCGTTTAATTTACTTGAAATTTAAACAAAAAATATACTTCTAGAACACGTTGAATTCCTTTTATGACTTATTTGCCTTCTGCAAACTTTCCAATCCACATTCGCGCAAACTTGAGCAAATGCATGAAATGTGCACTTCCTTTAGCGAGCCATTTCCGCGTAGAGAGAACAGGAAATAGTCTTAAAAAATTGCAACGCTTTGTTCCATAAGGCAGGAAAACTTGCGACGCATACATTATTTGAACGCTTACTACATTACTTCCACTAGCACTATCGTTAACAAATAATCTCACAACATTTCCCTATTAGCATTAACCACGATGATTAATTCAAAACGCTCTTAATAGCTTGTGAATAACACGATCGTGCATCCTAAGTCATTAGACGACAGGTTTTAATGTTTTCTTTAGAAAAATCTACTAATTTACGGGATATATTCGCATTGTAACTACCTATTAAGTCTTGGAAATATATTCTGTCAACAAACGATGACATTGGTCTTTAACCACTTATTTACATTGTAAATAAACTTGTGTCTTGCATCAGATAATACCAAATAATTATTTTTGGAAACCTGCTTTAATAGTTAGTATGTAATTTGCAAACAATTTCATTGTATGAACTGAGGAGGCGGGTCTAATTACATTTGTAAGAGTTTTTAACAAAAGAATCGGTACCTACATACATTCTATATGTAATAATTATTTGACGTAAATAATGAGCAGGTACTGGCATTCATTCCGACCAACCGTTTTTAATGTGGGCATTCATTCCGACCAACCGTTTTTAATGTGGGCATTCATTCCGACCAACCGTTTTTAATGTGGGCATTCATTTTTGAATGGACGAAATAATTATTCAATGAACCACTGAGAGAGTTGGAAGTTATTGAGAAAAGTTGGAAAAATGATTCATTCAACAGCCATTCATTGGGAAACACCGCGGGCTAAATGTACGAGAAGTTATTCATAGTGAAACCAACACAGAAAGCAAAAATGTACTGAATAATATTTCGTTTTTATTTAGTGTTGTAAATAGTCCAAAACCTTTGTAGACTTATTTTCTCTTTTTGTCGGTGGTTTGTTACTCGTTACTGAATCTGCCAAATGTATTTACCAAATGTAAATAATTATACAATATGTTTATTCACGATGGTCCGTAACGACACACATTATGTGTAAGAGTGCATAGTTAAAAGTACCATTAAATAACCAGCAGTATGTACAAATCGTTGAACAACTTAATAGGACTTCCAGTAAACAATGGTAAAAATCTTTACGGTGAGAGGGACGTCGGAGAGTTATTATTTATTAATTCAAAATAATGATAATATTTTCGTGCAATACGATAAACTTGGTGTTTTTAAAGAGAAAAATATTTATTACGTTTTTCTTTTTAATTTGCATGGGATTAGCATTTATCAAAATATAATCAGAAGTATTACACATTTCTGACCGTTCTACGCATGTTTTACAATTTTTAAAAATTTCAAACATTTAAAAAGTTGAATATCCTTAAAAAATGTTGTTAAGGTTTATCTGTAACTTGTCGATTTGATAAATTTAAAAAAAAGAACAGTGTGTAGTTTAATTTTTTCACGAACATTACGTAACTTTAATGTTTTTTTTTTTTTTTGTAATGCGGATTACAAATCTTTGGTTATGTTTATTTACAAAAACGCAACGATAAAGGATTAAAAATACCTTTCTCCACTTTAAAAATCATATCCGTATTTTAAATATTTTGTAATATAATAATAACTTACAATGGGAATGTCAGAAAAGGTAATATTTCTGGTTATATTTTGATAAATGCCAAGCCTATGTAAATTTATAAAATATTTAATAAATACTTTTCTATTTAAAAGCATTATGGTTATCGTGATGTGTAATAATACGATAATTATTTTGAATTAATAATTAATAACTCTCCGACGTCCCTCTCGCCTTTAAATTGGTAAAAAAAAGCTCTAGGCGCGCGCACGCAGCGAGAAATCTGTATGACTCCAGTGCGTGGACAAGCAAGAAACTTAACTGTAATACATCCACAATGATAACTATTCTCATTGTTTAGTAAATCGTTTATGCTTGGAATACCGTGGCATTTTTGCAGTTTGTCGGTATTCAAGGACATACCTATTTCACGAATTCAAATTGTTTGTTCTAATTTGTGCATAATTTATATGTATTTATTGTTTCATATGTGTGGGTAAATGCAATAAGGCTTGGCTATGACTCTGTGTACATCTGGGAGTTTCTAATTGTTATTTCGTGATTTATATGTACTCAAGTAAATTACTCAAGAATGTTAAAATTAGTTCTTAAGGGGAACGGCTGCGGTGCCTGTTTCATACAAAACTGAATTTTGGTTTGGAAGCCAAAATACCAATCCAAACTGAATGATCTATTTTTAAAATTAAAGGTTTGGTAAATATCTAGTACGGATGAGAAGTACTTCTCATCCGTACTAGATATTACGAATCGTTACGAATAATTTAACAAAAAAAAAATTATACAGTATAAAAATTTATATTTGATAATGGCCTTGAACGCAGAAACATCTGTCACAATAATAAAAACTAAAAATACTTGCAGCACTCAATAATAACATTATTTTGATTTACATTAAATTATTAAAAAAAATAAATAGAGCTCTACGAATTAAACACAAAAATAATTAATACTGATAATATTTGAAGATCTCGCACTAATCGGAAAATGTTGCTCGTGCCGTGATGAAGGACTTAGCCATGCACCACCTTAGCTTTCTTCGCCAATCTTTTGTTTTTTTTTTTCGTAATTCTACTTTTATTTTTTACTGTTTATAATCATTTCATTTAATAAATTGCGTAAATTTTCCTTACTCTTGCATTGTTTTATATTAGACTAGCCGCTGTGTACCCGGCCTTGTTTTGACAACGAAAGTAAGTATCTCCAAATAGAGAAACATTATTATTCATGAGAATATTTTTTTTCGTTCCAAACGTTTATTTTTTCAAAATATATCTAAATCGTAAAGTTTTTAACAAAAATAAATAAAATACTTCTTCATCCTTACTAGATATTTACTAAACATTTAATAAAAAAAATAGATTCTACGTTTGAATGGGTGTTTTGGCCTCCAATCAGTTTTGTATGAAACAGACACCGCAGCCGTTCCCCTTAACATTTAATTCCATTTATTTTATCCTTTATTGGAAACTGTAATAAGAAAAACGTAATATTTAATAACATTTACCATCCACTCGTTGCTAAGTTAATGCAATCAAATCATGGATAGAATTATGGAAATAACAATAAAATTACTGGCTCCATTTCAGACGTTTCTTAATTTTATAAAATGGAGTAATTTTTCAGAACACGAAAGTCTGTTTTATATCGACACAGATTGATATAATTTTGTGTCGGTTCTCTATTTCATTTTTAAATAAATTATCGGTCGGTGGTTGGTACACATTAAACACACCCAACTTGATTGCATTTGAAACTGGAAATGTAAATGAAGCGACCTCAGTTTGAGGTTAGTGATGCCTCAATTATTTTAATCACAAGTAATGAAATAATAAGTCATGATCGACCCAGATATTTTTATCAAACTACTTTTACATAGTTACCTATATAAAAAAAATCATGTCAGCGAATACTATAAAAAATATCATGAACAGCGATGCTAGTAAAAACTTGCTAGAAATGAAAACACGATTGTACGGATTCCTTCCTCGTAATAAATAATACAAAAATACGATTGATTATTAAGGGCGAGAGGGACGTCGGAGCACAATTTTTTATTATTTCGAAATATTGATAGAATTATTACGCAATACGATAAACATAATGTTTTTAAATAGAAAAATATTTATTAAATATTTTATAAATTTACATAGGCTCAGCATTTATAAAAATCCAATCGGAAATATTGCTTTTTCTGACCGTCCTATTGTATATTTTACAAAATATTTAAAATATGAATATGATATTTAAAGTGGAGAAAAATATTTTTAATCATTTCTCGTTACGTTTTTGTAAATAAACTTAACCAAAGATTTATAATCCGCATTGATTTTTTTTAATAAAAAAAAATTAAAGTTGCGTAGTGTTTATGAACAATTTAAACTACACACTGTTCTTTTTAAAATTTATTTCATTGACATGTTAAAGAAAAACGTTCACAGCATTCTTTTTAGGATATTCAACTTTTTAAATGTTTTTGTAAAACATGCGTAGAACGGTCAGAATGTGTAATATTTCTGATTATATTTTGATAAATGCTAAGCCCATGCAAATTTAAAAAAAAAAACCTAATAAATATTTTTCTCTTTAAAAACACCATGTTTATCGTATTGCACAATAATATTATCATTATTTTGAATTAATAAATAATAACTTTCCGACGTCCCTCTCCCCGTTAACCACATGATCGAAATAACAATGATAAATAGCAGCCTACAATAAAACATGCTTTGTTTTACCTTTTCTACCCGGTTTCGCCCGAGATTCAGCACACTTTTTTCTTATCGAACTATTGAAAAACATAGAACAGACCATGTAGGTATGTATTGTATTTGGAAACTTGTCTTATTTTATGAAACTTCGTGGAATTTCCTAAGCTCCGTGCTCTTTACGGAATCCGTGGAATTGACTTTGTAAGATTAACATGGTTGAATTCAGTAGCGTATTTTTATCATTTTTTTATAGTCGAAAAAAATTACGATACCGATGGCATTTTTATTTTATTTTTATGTTTACGAATACAAATTTAATAACGATTCCAAATGTGCCAATTTTTGTTTTGCCATCAAAACGACATATTCATTTTTGTTGGTGAATATGGCGTTGTTGACGTCACGCCGACCAAGGTCGGTGACGGGCGTCTTACCACCCAGTGGCGTTATATTCACGATAATGGCGTTTTATCCTATTTGACGTGCAGTTTTCGATTGTTTTTAAAATCATTAATTATTAATGAAAATATTAAAATTACACATTTTTAGGCGATGAACAGAATCAGAAAAATAAACTTTAAATCTTCCACACGTTTAACGATATTCATAGTTTGTGAAAATACCCTATTCCACCAAGAAATTCCAGACCAAACAACCTGTGCAAATTTCATCACGCCGGTAATTTCATCATTGATAGTTTTTGCTGCCTCGGGAAAAAGATTTTACGCTTTGCAGTTTTTTGCATCGAAGGTCAACTTCGCAATAGTTACAGAGTGCGAACCGGCGACTCTATATTATGATGTGTTTGTTAACTTTGAAGAATCAGCGAGTCGAGTTGTGGATGTGAATATATCAACACTTTAATGTCACACAGGATACACATGATGACGTAAGGCACTCGCATTTCTGCCAATTTTACAATTGAATCCAATTCAGTTCAAAACCATAAGTGCGAAACACATCCGGCAATTTCTGCATGTCGGCTTTGATTTGACGACAAATCATAATAATGTCATTATCTTGGTTAAGTGGAAAGAAGTGGTTCAGTGCAATAATGGGAAATCTTAGAGTAACAACGTGATTTAATTCTTAGGATGAAATTCTTGCACGGACTTTGGACATTGTTTAATCCACTTAACTTTAACACTGGACCGAAAATTCTCATCAACGTCCACTGTATTTAGGTGAAGCGAATCAGCGATATATTTTTCAGTCGAAAAAAAAAGATATTTTCGTACATTTATATTGGAAAACAAGTATTTACAAGGGTATATTTATTTTGGAAAACACATAATATATACAGGGTGTATCAACAAGTACGCAACAAGCTTTAATCAGCGATTCCTGAGCTGATTAAAATGCGAATGGAATTTTGGTCTCCGGTACTTTTTATTATAATTTTTTTTTAATATTTTGATGTATTGGACAGTTGGGGTCATGGTGCGGGTTGAACGGTTACTCGGCTGTTGGACCAGTGATGATATGGGAAAGATCTTTTGTTGTAAAATTTTGAAAAAAAAATCCTTCGTTTAAGTTAAAATCAGTTTGTGGCACAACATTTTAAAATAAACTAGGTTTTGCCTATTCCAGTCCTGCAATTGGTTTGTATTGCAAAGTCAACCCCTACTGGCACCTTTGTAGGGAGGTTCGCACCCGATTTGACCCACTCTGAGCCTTACTCTCTTCGAAAGTCGATACGCTTACGATGTATTTTGACGTGTCAACGCGTTCCACGTCCCGTTTTGACTGCGAATCGACCTTATTGTGTTCGAAATTAAAGGGGCTTAAAGACAATTTTTGCTCGCAGAGGTACCTTATCTGAATCGCTGGCCAGACCGTATTAATCCTTATTGTGTAGGGAATTAAAGGGGTGCAAGCTCGATTTTTCCCTGCAGACCTCGCACTGAATTTCAAAAGTTGCTGTATTATTTTCAAATAAATGATTAAAAGTTGTTTTGCATAAACCACTGTTAAATAAATGATTTTCCACATGTATTTAAACCAAGGGTTCCACCGTCAGGATACAAATTATACTAAAATATATTATATAAATATCTAAACTTTGTACCCTAATGAGGGATTCATTGGTTTCGGAACATGTTGATATTTATTTAATAAATAGTAGTCTATAAAAAATAACTCTTTATCATTTAATCAAAGATTTCGATATAATCAGTTTAATTTTTGTTAATCTTTATAAATAATGCCTAATCTTCAAAAATAAATTCCTAGAAAACAATATACATTCAGGCTTGCAAAAACTGTTGGGTTTAATTACCGCACGAATAATTTGTTATAATATGGCCAATTTAGTACTCCAAATTCTGATAGAAAACGTCATAGATTTTGGGCCCGAGCATAAAAAAGTGGTATATGTTCAGAATAGGTTCTTTAAAAGCGACTTGCCATTGTAACCAAAAAGTTTTTTTTTTTTAAATACATATATACTGAATCATTGTAGAAAATAATATTAACATAACCCAAATGAAACATGAAAACGGAAAAAAAACGATAGAAAATAAAAAGATTTAGTCGCATCTGGGACTTAGCTAATGAGACCAATTCAATTTATGTCATCTTTATCGATATCATATCTCAAATTCAAGATTTGTAAATATTATTCTCCATTTTTAATCGCATATTATTGGCAGCTATCTTTATAATGATACTTATTATTATTTATCTTTATATTTGGTTAAGCGGTTGCCCCGGATAGGCAGAGGTCCTGGGTTCGAGTCCCAGATGCGACTGAAATCTTTTTATTTTCTGTTGTTTTTTTTTCCGTTTTTGTGTTTCATTTGGGTTATGTTAATATTATTTTATACAGTGCTTAAATAGTAAAATAAGGTTTTTAAATCACAATAAAAGTAATTAGTAATAAAAAATTGAACATATATACTTACTGTGCTTGGGAGATGGTAAAACTGAAAGTAACGTAACGATAAAAAGGTCGCGCTAGGCTTCGCTCAAAGTCATTGGAAAAGAAGAATATTTATAAGTGAATGACCGGCAAACGAATGTAATTGAATACCCCAAATAATCAAATGGCAGTGGCGGGAAAAGCCGCTAGGGGAACGGATATCCGATGGAGAAAAAAAAACACATCATTCTGAGGCTTCCTCGAGGAACCAAAGGTGTTCAAAGGAGAAGGGTGGAGAGGTTAGAATAACCCCTTACCCAATACTGAATATAAGGACAATTACGACAAGTCAATAAAATCTAATTTATGTAACTATATTTCTTTAGAACTAAGTAAGTTTTCGAAGAATTTCTCTTATGAAATATGTACATGACGTCTCGTAGTTCTTCCTAGAATTGCTTATAAAAATGAAACTTATACATGTTTTTTGTAAGTACGTGACCGACAGCTCAAATACAAATAGGCACTTGAGTATAAGAGAGACTAATATATATATATATTTAAAGTAAGTAGTTTTTAAAGTGCATAATGAGAAATGTAGAGGCTTAAAAATTGTCAAATTAATAATGACGCTTATATAAATGAGTTTCCAGCTATTTATTATAGCAAAATTTTGCTTTTTTATTTTTAAATTCGTTGTTATTGAAACATTTTTCGATAAGATTTATTTTAGGAATTTATAAATACGTGTATTGTACTTATAGAAATCGATGCACTTACCTAGGGTATGTAGGTTCGCACAATATACCTATTTATAGTTTCACCTTCACCTTAATGACCCTGCCAGTGTTTGGATCTGTAGTCTACACTTTTCGATTCTTATTAAGCTCTGTGTTTCCGTACGTGGACTGATAAGGTTATTATATACTCGTACGTTGCAGATTGAGTACCAAATAATGTTTCACCTTCAATTAATGAGTAATGATGGCAGTGTTCGCCTTTACACCTCGCACAATGCGACAGGTCTTATTAAACTCGCTGTACTTAATGCCACGCTTCCGTACCAAGAGCGATATCATTATTATGTGCCTACGTTGCAGCTCAATACGTACAATGTACCAGGGGCGGTGCGTCCTTCTGTGAGATGTGTGACAACCACGGGCGACCGAACTAAGGGGAGGTCTCTTAAATTTGCGTTCTTGCAAGAACGGCCGCAACTTGAATTGACGATCTCTATGAAAGATTCATACTTTTTCTTTAAGAGGAACGGTTGCGAACGATTTGACGCCAAAATACCCACCCAAACTGAATGATCTTTTTTTTTTAAATTAAAGTTATATCAAATATCAATTACAGATTATATATTTTTTTAATTATGAAATATAAATTTTTTAAAAAGCGTTTTCTCGAGTCGATATTTTAAATTATGTATGGGAAATTTGTCATACTTGTTTTTTTTAATACTTTTTAATTTATTTATTCTATACTTCAATATATTTTCATAGTAAACAGAGCAAAACATGTTTTTTAAATTAACATTAATCCCCAAATAATTTCTAATGTTGCCTCTAAAATCGTGAAAATTCGATTTTTTAATGGCCCACATTTTATAATTTAAAACAAAAATAAATGACGGTACTTCTAATCCGTAGTAGTTTGCTATATATTTTGATAAAATTGAACATTAGGTTTGGGCGGGTATTTTAGCCTCAAATCGAAAATTAAGTTTTGTATGAAACAAGCCACGCAACCGTTTCTCAATTTCGAGCAGATTCCTGTCTACAAGTATGCATGCAAAAGTTAATTCTGAGGACTTCAAAAATATTATTATGTTTTTAAAATAACAATAAAATTTACGTTCTTGAAATGTGTGGGTGGTAAAACCGTGGAATACTACTTAGGCGATCACTGATCAGAGAAGTGCTCGTGTATAGGACTGAACAATGTTAAGCTACGATTGGTTGAATTCATCTTCACAATGAAGATTCATTTCATCATATTGGTGCCTACTACTTTCATGCAAAGGCGTTGAGCCATCACGGTGTGTATAGCCATTGTCATATCTTGCGACAGCTCTACTGTCTAATTTGTAAAGTTACCTACACAATAAAATGATAAATTATTTTATTGTTCCGAACATTCCCGGTTACGAATAACTTGACAATATTTTAAAATCTCTTACTGCTATTATTATAAGTGGAGGGCTTAGCCAGTCTGACATGCCTGTGTGGGAACTTGGCGGATTTGCGATCTCAGCCACTGACCATTTTTAGTGTACCATTTTTAGGGTAGAATTTATTTTTCGCACAGATCGATGCACGCCCCGTGGCGGCCCTGATACGTCATTTTTTAACAGTAGGCCCGTCAACGTTCAGTTTTACAATAAAACAACCTGATTTGATAATAATTACTCTGTGGGTATTCAATTTATGGAATAAAGTCACATTTATGTTTTTTTTTAATTCCACGTGAATTTAAATCATTTCCTGTGAACAAAAAAATTACCTACATTGCAATCATGGCAAAACATGTTCAGATTCGACTAGAGGACTCTTTTTTAAATTGTGAAATTAATATATATACGTAACATTTTTTAACAGTAGGCCCGTCAACGTTCAGTTCTACAATAAAACAACCTGATTTGATAATAATTACTCTGTGGGTATTCAATTTATGGAATAAAGTCACATTTATGTTTTTTTTTAATTCCACGTGAATTTAAATCATTTCCTGTGAACAAAAAAAAATACCTACATTGCAATCATGGCAAAACATGTTCAGATTCGACTAGAGGACTCTTTTTTAAATTGTGAAATTAATATATATACATAACATTTTTTCTCCAAAACTTCAAGTGTGATATTCTGAATATCTAAGAAAATATTAATGACAGTACCTTTCAGATGTTTGCAAACACGATATAATGCTACTGACTCGCGTAAACAAGAAAAAGTAAAGACTCGTACAACATTTTTTTGTTGATTCTCGATGTGAGGGCGAACTGCTGTGTTTTCATGTCACTACATGAATACGATTATAATTATGAATAAAAATTGATGTTATCGCATTATTTGCGGTGCTATTTTGGTTTATTACCCTGTTCAACTATCAACGGTGGAAAAATGTGGGCAGATTTTTGCACTGCGATGGAAATACTCGTAATTACCTCGATATCCTTGATTCACCTTCATTGTGGAAGTTGGAACAAACCATGCCATTATGTCATTAGTCAGACACACGTAGCTACATTATAGTTTTGCGGTACATTGGGTTTGCAAAACGTCGCGCTACAGTTGGTTAGCGTTGCAACGTTTTTGAAATTCGTCGACAGGAGTCGAGTTGGGGGAAAGTCGATTGCGATCCAAATATCGATTTGGCAAATTACGTTTTTTGAATCGCAAAAATGCAGCGTTTTGAAACCAGAACTTTTTACGACCAATTGCTACATTGGCAGTAATTGATGAACAGATGAACATTTAAATTGGAAACAGAATGCAGTAATCATTCTTTTATCACAAAAACAAAACCACGGCCTCAATAAATCTAATAAAATACTATCATATATACAGTCCTACTTTTGTAGTAGAAAAAAATGAAGGCGCTACGATTGTTTATAAGATTTTAAATGGCAACACCAAGATGGCTAATAGGAAAATGAAAGTATGTTTAAAAATCACAATAGCCTAAGTACATCTTTTTTATTAAAAAAATAGTGGTACCTTCCGAAAGGAGATGAGATTATACATAATATTTTAAGACAATTTTATATAATTTTTTTTTTATTATCAAGGAAAATAAATTACATTGAGCGATTTTATTGTATTTCTGAAACTTATTTATCGGAGTAACCATGTGTTTGATTTTTTCTTAAAATTCAATGTAAATCAACTTTAATAATGTTATTATTAAATTCTGCAAGTACTTTAGTTTTTTATTACTGTGACAGCTGTTTCGGCAATCAAGGCCATTTTCAAACCGTGGATAGGCCACGTTGAGAGGACTTATTTGTAGGATTCTGTTTACCCCTTTAAAATCCATTTAATGAAAAAATAAAAATGGAGTTCTACGAATTAAAAACAAAAACAATGAATACATTTGTGTGATGTTAGATAAACAAAAATAAAAATGGAGTTCTACGAATTAAAAACAAAAACAATGAATACATTTGTGTGATGTTAGATAAACAAAAATAAAAATGGAGTTCTACGAATTAAAAACAAAACAATGAATACATTTGTGTGATGTTAGATAAACAAAAATAAAAATGGAGTTCTACGAATTAAAAACAAAACAATTAATACATTTGTGTGATGTTAGATAAACAAAAATAAAAATGGAGTTCTACGAATTAAAAACAAAACAATGAATACATTTGTGTGATGTTAGATAAACAAAAATAAAAATGGAGTTCTACGAATTAAAAACAAAACAATTAATACATTTGTGTGATGTTAGATAAACAAAAATAAAAAATTCACGAAACAAAATTTGAATTTACATAAAACGTAAAAAACGATGTTTTGCTTATTTCTTTATAAAGAATTGTATAATTCTAATGTGAACAAAATGTGGAGAACGCATTTCAAATACAAAGAGAGTATAGTATAGTAACGAAAAAGTTTCACTTAAAAGTCTACATTTTATTGTCAAGCTATAGGTTTTCCATATAGGTACCTGCTTACATTGAAACAAATAAATTTAAATAAAATGTTGAATATTTTAACCACGTTCCAGAACGGAAGATACTGTCAGAATCGCCCTGGTGAAAGATCACCAATTCGAAGCTGAGTTTTATGTTTAACAACCAGATATGAATATCCGTGTACTTCCCAATCATCCTCTTTCATATCTTCCGTCACCTATACACTCACTTCAATACACAAATTGTAAGTGCGACGCCCCTGGGGTGATTTGTCTCAAAAACGACTCTGTAAATGATTAGCCATGACTATTTAACTATTTATTACAGACCTACCAGCGTATTCATGGCGTAGAGTCGTAGTCATAAATAAGCTGGTTGGACACATGTGCTATTTCTGCCTTTGTTTCTCTATGCATGCAGTCCAAATAATAAGGTAGTTCTTTGACTCCTCATATTAAATTTTCTACCTAGAATAGAATCGACTCTTCCAAAAGTGCAGATATCCAAAAAATTGTTTGAATAGTCAATTGATGATAATTGGCCGCTTACCTACCTACAATTAAAATATATTAATCACTATACATTTTAGTACAAATTCATACTACTACCAAACTAGGCACATGTCCGTTTTATAGTAGATTTCAGTAGCGTGCACCAGTGGCGGCTCGTGACTTTTGAGTGAGCTAGAGTGCCAAGATTGAAAAATACGACGTTATTGATCTTGTTGAAGCCGAAAATGATTTTTTTTAATTTCAACAATGGCTATTAAATTTTATCGTAAAAGAACCCACCCGCATAAATTTATCAATGAACAGAACAATTTTGCAATTTCAATCATGTTATAAAATTTGCAATGGTTTTGGATTAATACTCGAAAATTGAAATGTTTATACAACTAATTAAGTATACCAAAACCCTCCGGCCAATGACTAGAAAACAATGACAGTGAAACCAATGCGACAAATTAACGAGCATTTCAATTAGCGCCAACTTACTCACTTACCCTATAATAATTAATTGGAGAGAAAACGTGCTGTAATAGTTGCAACCGAGGAACAAAACGAATGCAATTGTAATTGCTAATTACTGTCTGAATACAGCTCTAGTTGTAGAGTAAGACAATCGCAAGTGACACCGATTATAGTCAAGGTACATCACTGTGTGGAATATTCAGTAGAGAGTTTCATGTATTATCTATGTTCTGGACTCATGTTAGCCTTACTCCGGCGAGCCAATTCAGTGTCCAGCCTGAAAATTAAACTTAAAGTCTATTTATTTATTTGTTCTAACCCAAACAGACTTTTACATGCCTCATATTATAGCAATACAGGTATAAGTAATTTCCCCATGCTAGCAGTAGGAATGAGTAAAGAAAGGGTAATTTTTTACCTTAATATTAATTGATGAGATAGATAGATTAGATTAGTTATTCTATTTTCATAATTATTATTTTCTTTAATAAAAATGAAACATATATACATACAGAAATAATTAATAAACTATAGGATTCGCATTCTCACTGATACACCCATGAGCAGAAAACAAAAAATATGTTACACAGAAACTTTTAAAAGGTACAAAATGTTTGAACGAAGTACGTCGAAGTTGTCATTTACGGGAAAATAGCTTTCAATTTTCTAAAGAAAGTAATGAATGATTTAAAAAGATATATTACGGAATCCTTCAGTTTTGATTTAATAGTTCGCACACTCTTCTGATAAAATCCCTGACACCAGAAGCGTACATTGCTCTATGACAAAGGGTAGCCTGTGTGTAATTCGGGTATGAATTGTGTATTGAATATTATTTGAAAATGGTAATTTTATTATCGCCTTCTGCTGGTTGTTGTGGCCAACCGAATAAATGAGCGTTCAAGTTCCTCGCCAAATTCATGGAAAAAATACATTTTCATCAGAAATTTGCTGCATTTTTTGTTAATTCTCTTATATTTTTACTATTCGTTTTTTTTTCTTAGGCTAGGAACAGATTCTTAACCTCTATGGACTGCACGCCACTGCCTGACACTAGCATTTAAATGCATTCCATGCAGTGAAATACATCAGCCACCTCTGCACATAATGTATTACCAACTGAGTGCCTTCTTATGTGGTACAAACGACTATGTGATCTCATCACTCAGTCGTGATATTATTGTTACATTAAAAGAATTATATCGCTAGTCAGTTCAAGGTTGCCAAAAATGCGAGACTAGTAGTTCTAGTAAGTCACGGAGAAGTTCTCCCGACTTCCGACAATTTTTTCTTAGGCTAGGAACAGATTCTTAATCTCTATGGACTGCACGCCACTGCCTGACACTAGCATTTAAATGCATTCCATGCAGTGAAATACATCAGCCACCTCTGCACATAATGTATTACCAACTGAATGCCTTCTTATGTGGTACAAGCGACTATGTGATCTCATGACTCAGTCGTGATATTATTGTTACATTAAAATAATTATATCGCTAGTCAGTTCAAGGTTGCCAAAAATGCGAGACTAGTAGTTCTAGTAAGTCACGGAGAAGTTCTCCCGACTTCCGACAATTTTTTCTTAGGCTAGGAACAGATTCTTAATCTCTATGGACTGCACGCCACTGCCTGACACTAGCATTTAAATGCATTCCATGCAGTGAAATACATCAGCCACCTCTGCACATAATGTATTACCAACTGAATGCCTTCTTATGTGGTACAAGCGACTATGTGATCTCATGACTCAGTCGTGATATTATTGTTACATTAAAAGAATTATATCGCTAGTCAGTTCAAGGTTGCCAAAAATGCGAGACTAGTAGTTCTAGTAAGTCACGGAGAAGTTCTTCGGACTTCCGACAATTTTTTCGTCGAACCAACTCTTAATCGGTGAGGCATAGCACTAACAAAGGTAGAACAAAGTATCGTACAAATAATGAATATACCTCTTGAAGTTTTTATCAAGTAAGTTTGGCTTAGTACTGAAATTATTGAAGCGATTCTATAATAATTATTAAATAGACATTAACTTTCATTAGAAAGTTTAGAAGGGTCATTAAGCCTCAGTTACATGTCGATCATTTTTCATAATATGTTTCTCTAAAACTCCAATTGCCTACATGATTATTCTCATTCAAATATTTTTTGTTTCAAATACTAAAATGAAATTTGTGACAAGAAATTAATACAATAACCTTTTCGCAGTTGACAGTAAATTTCAGATACAATGGGCTTTTTGAATCATTCAATTGCCGGCGGCCCATTGTGATCATTCCACCAATTGTTAAACCTTTTCCATTAGCCATTGTCGCAAGCAACAACAAAACTCCTGTCGACTAGAACTGTCACTCTGACGGCCTTTGACAATGTCAGTCTCATGAACAGGTCCTATAAACGGTTATAATTGAGTGCAGATGAAGACGGAATCCGGACAGATGATCTGGTTACAGTTTATGGTCAAGAATAATGGTGTAGTAAGCTTTACAAAAACCTTCAGCATTGGACGAATGGAACGATTTTAATATCTTATTTTCTACATAAAATTTAATGTCTAATCAGTGACCACGGTACAAAGTCGCCATAGACGTTCAGAGTGTTTTTTCATGGCACGTAATAAGTTATATTCTATGGCGTGCAGTCCATAAAGGATTAAATATTTGTCAGAAATTTGTCTATTTTCAAACATTTTTTTACGACAATCAATAGAAGATTATAATGAAAACAAAATATTACATGTTAAGCAATTAGAAATCGAAAAGCCTGCAGCCTTCCCTCGATGATATAGCGATGCACGCCACTGGTAATAACACATTTCTCATCTCATTCCCTCTCTGCTTGCTCGTCGCAGTGGGTTCACGATGATCAGCGTCCGAAGCTGATTTTCATCAGACCGTTTTATGAACTCTAAGATTACCTACTTAGTAATGAAATAATAAAACAATGTAATTTCGAATGTGATGTGAGTGTGGACTACGTGAGTACTTAACATTCAAATTAAACTATTCTTATTTTCAGTACTTGTAATGAATTTATGCCCCAGATCTTAAAATAGTTGTTGGTGTAATGGTTGGGTCGATTCTCGGCCATGTATATTTGAGTTTAATTTTCATTTTTTAGTTTTAATGTTTACATTTATTTTTATTTTATAATAATATCCCGTGATTTCTCACGGGTCTGCCCTAGTATAGTATAAACGTGGGGCTGTTTTACGAATAAAGTGTAACCGTCAGATCTATCTAATAAAAAATAGATTTTCTTATATTATTTTTATTTCTCCCGCTCCGCGCCGCATTCAAGCGCCGCGAGCTTTTAGCGACTTGAGACTACCGGCTAAAAAACTGCCGATAAATCTCTTTGTCGGCAGTTTTTTCAATGTAATTTTATACCTCATTGAAAAAAATGTGTTTTACTTACGATTATCGCATTTCTCGCATGCATACAATATTAGCAATATTGCCTACGGGTTCCAAAATACTATAACGTTTATTTAACGCACACAGAGCGCTGTGCTGTTCCTCAAAACTTCATGCACAGCTCAAAAGTTCACGTTACCTAACGGTTAACATTGTGAGGAAAGAAAACAATGCTCGTACGAAGGTACAGGGTGTAGTATACAGCTGTACAGTGTGAGGCGTGTGGTGTGTGTTCACTGTACAGTCATGGCGGTTAGTCCAGAGATGTAGTCGGTATGTGTCGCTGGATGCATCATCACTTTCTACCGGTAGACCGCGCTCTCTCAGTGTGACCTACATCCGCCTTTACCGTCCATCAGCCTTTACTACGTATAGTACTTGAGTACGTACTGCCCATGCCAGCTTGTCCCATTCTCTGCCCAACCTACACCTATACTTCCTATTCCTTCTGGCCACCTCCCGCCGCCGCTGCCAGCTTGCAATCACAGGGTAAGCGTGCTTCAACTGCCTTAGAAAGTCCCCCGATTAATACAGGTTTTGAACTTATCGTCTAGTCTGTTGGTATCGAGATTGTATTATTGTAAGCGGCGCGACGCACGAGACTATGCAAGTATTGCACGTACTGACTGCCCGGTACTCGTTGCGACGTCGTGGTATCCCGGGAATAGTATTCCCATTTTCTCAACTAATATTATTATGACTATAGATGTAGATAAACTGCTAAATTTAATTGGAAAAGTTCCTGAGTATCAAGTTAGTTATCTGAATATTAATTAAGTTTAATTTAAAATTTGTTTGAAGTAGGAAGTTGATGCAAACGCGTTCTTATTAAAACCGTTATTTTAACTATCCTAAACGATATGTTACACAGTAACTTTTTTTTACAAGCAAAGGGCTGTGTTATGGGCACTGAATTGAATACCTTAGATTCCAAATTTTGCTCAGTTACGTTCTGTAACTCAAGAAAGAAACAAAATGTTGTATTTTCGTAGAAAGCAATGTCTTTGTGGTTTAACATATTTATTAAGTAAAACAAAGTGTTTGTTTTATTTAATAGAAGTATAGTCACTTCTTCAATAAACGAAGAATGACTTTGTGGTGCTATTTTTAATAAAATTAATAAGAAACGTTTCGTTTAAACTACTATTTAATATATAAATATCATCATGTTTCGGAAGAAAACTCTTTTTTTTTTTCAAAATCATAATTTCACCTAACATATTTTTATATTATAAAACAGCACATAAAAAATCCCTAGCATCGCTGGGCATTTTTTTATACAAATAATAAACAAATAGACAAATTACAAACATAAACAAAAATTAACAATAAGTGATAAAAGTATGAAGTATTTAATTTTAAAAAAATAGTAAAATATTATAATATATTTTATTTATATTAGAAATTTAAAAAATAAAATATTTTTATTATTAATGTAAATAAAATTAATAAAATAACAAGTCATATTTTTTTTTTTTTTATTATTATTAAAATTTATTTTACATTTAAAATTTATTTAAAATTTTAAAAAAATATTGTTATTATTATTAATTTATTTATTTATTTAATAATATTCTAAATAATATGGTTATTAATGTGAAAATAAATTTAAAAGACTATTTAAAAAAATATATTTTAAAAATTTAATTGACTATTAGATATTTATATATTAGAAACAACGGTGTAAACAAAGTTATTCTTATTAATTATATTATAATGACGCCACAAAATAATTACACATCTTTCGAAAAAAAAAAAAATATTGTCTTTCAGTGTAATTTTATCTGTAGAAGAGTAACAAGATATTTAAATTTAAAAAAAAATGAATACGACCACAAACCGTTCAACGCAGATTCTCGACCCATTTCAGGTTTTGATCAAATTTTTATCAGCTGTCAAGCACAACTGTCATGTTGTTATGCTTGTACTCTAATCATAGTTTGATCAAAACCTAAAAAGGACCGAAAATCGGCGTTTAATGGGGACAGTTCGAATATTAAAAAAAGCACTAATCGTTGACTGAGTGGTAATCAAATGTGATTGAAACAGAGAACTACAATTATTTCAGTGCTCCTATATTTCAGTGAGATGTGCTGAAAGTTAAAAGTTGACTCCACTGAAGAAAGGAGAGGCCGATGTGACTCAAAATTTAGGCGATTACCTGTTGATGGGACAATTTTATTAACTGTGCTCATTTAGCTGTGTAGATTATTCTTTACACATTGTTCAAATACTTATGTACTATCAGGTAGGCAGTGAGAGAAGAAAACTGTCGTTGATGGAACGGAAAAGCTATCAAAAGAGAAAGCGTTGACACTTTTATTGCTGGCAATAAATTTCTACTCACAACATGCGTCAGATTAATGTTTTTTTGCGTTTTTTTTTAGTAAAATCTTAAAAAAAAACACTAACTTTACGATGTACATAGTCGATACTATTTGCACTAGTGATGCGCATAATCGAAATATCCATTTCGAAATTATTTTTTGTTCTGATAATCGAAGCATTTCGATTAATAAGTAATCAATTAAAATTCATTCGTATGAAATAGCAAATAAAAATAGAGAACATGTTTTCGTCGCCGTTAAGAGGAACGGCTGCGCTGCCTGTTTCATACATAACTTAATTTTGGATTTGAGGCCAAAATACCCATCCAAACTGAATGATACTTTTTTTCAAATTAAAGGTTTAGTAAATCTAGTACGGGTGAGAAGTATTTTATTTATTTTTGTTTTAAATTATGAAGTATAGGCCATGAAATTTTTTTTTTTCGTAATTCAGAAAATTATTTGCGGATTTACTGTATTTATGTTTAAAATTATCATATTTGCTGTCTAAATGTGATTATGTAAATAAAAATAAAACATTAAAAAAAAATTTCGGGTCTATATTTTAAATTATATACAGCAAATTAGTGTTCAACATAAATTGGTCGTTTTTAATTTAATTTAAAGTACACCATAATGCTTATTTTAATATTTTTTTATTTTATTTTACATTTCATCATATTTTCAAAGCAGACGCGGTAAAACTTTTATTTTACGTCACCAAAAAAAAGTTAATAAAATATTAAAAATAATTGTTAAAAGTGCCTCTAAAATCGCGAAACCTCCATTCCTTTAATGTATTTAATATATTTCATAATGTAAAATAAAAATAAATGATTTACTTCTAATCCGTACTAGATATTTACTATAATTTTTTTATGATAACAAGATCATTAGCTTTAGGTGAGTATTTTGGCCTCAAATCCAATATTAAGTTTTGTATAAACCTTATTGTAATATTTCTTAATAATTGAAGACAGTATTTATAAATCTCAAATGAAATGTAAAACCGAAACGATACAAAAAAAACGATTTCTGTCGTATCGTACTCAAACCGAGGACAAAAATATATGGGAATTAATTGAAGATAATATTAGGAGTTCTTAAATCATTGAAGTATGATATCGATAAAAATGACGGAAAGCGATAAGGAGGCATTAGCTCAATTGATTAGAGCGCTGGTCTCGGATAGAGCGAGAGGTCCTGGGTTCGAGTCCCAGATACAACCGTTACCTTTTTTTATGTTGTGTCTTTTCTGTTTCATATTTCATTTGAGATTTCGACCCCTATGTAAAGTATCGTAACGTCAAAATCAGAGCTTTATAGCAGAGTAGTTTAAGGAGACTTTGAGTTTGGTGTAAGTTGAGCTGTTGATCGTTTTCCATCCCCCCCCCCTCTGTCTACGCCCAAATTCCATCTTATACCCTCCATTACCTTAGTGAGCGGGCTTACATATAAGATTGCTATCAGCACGTGCCGCTAGCACATAAAACACAGTTTACAATTCTTTGAAATAATAATAAATAAAATCCCTACAGTAGCAATACGCAGCCCGCTCACTGGGTAGAGAAGATTATCTCCACATTTATGTACCTCTAACCACAGTTGAGACAGGAAGAGGGAGAAATGTTCCCTTGCACTGCACACAAAAATTTTACAATACAATATATAGAGTCTATATATGTATAACATTAAAAAGGTGTGTCAAAAGTGCACAATATCACTGTCATAGAACATAAAATAGAAACATCAAAACATATTGACAAATGTCTTATTAAATTAGTATTATATTACTGCAGAGATATGATTGAAGTCTCTTGTTTTATAAATAAAAAAGTCGTTTGCAAACCGTATGTTATTTTATTTAACTAGGCGTATGTTACACAACACATCTCCGTGCTATATCGAATGCACAAATCCAAAAGATCCAAAATTTGATGCAAAACAACCAAAAACTCAACTTGCGCCGAACTTCTATCTCTTTAAACCGTTGTCCTCTAAAGTTCAGATTTTTAAATTGCGATGCTTTACGTAGAGGGGTCGATTTGTTAATATCAAATTAACTTCAACAATTAATTAGAAAAAAATTACCGTTTACTGCGCTAAAATGTGTTATTTAGAAATTTTTTGTACCTTTGCGTGTTAGTGTTCAATACGAGTATGTACTGGAAAATCATGTATTTCAATTTGAACGAACTCTGAATGTTTTTTTGTTTCATTTTCTTTACTTCACTGAGTCCTAATTTTAACTATCTAATACAAAAAGACTACCATTCAGAATCGAAACATTGCTTGAAACGGCTTTAACCGTGTTTAGTAAACAGATTTGGATAGATGGGTACTCCCAACCTTCCTCTACCCCATCTCCTTCCTTTCCACACTCCCTTTAACCTTACAACATACCCCAATTGGGGACGCCATAGTACACGCTGGTTCCGGATAGCTGGGAGCAGTTAATATGTATAAATTTTTGTTTAAAATTGAATAAAACATTAAAACGCCCTATTTGATTAGCATCATTGGGTTTTCCTGTGTAAATTCATTCCACAGAATTCCACTAAAAATCTAGCGTTGAAAATTAATTAAACTGCGAAAACGAACTTAAAAAATACTGGTATTTAAGTTGCAAGGGTAACATTGATAATTTATTTTTTTAAATGGTCTTCATAAGGAATTTCAGTGAGCCAGTCTGTTTTTTTTTTTCAATGGGACATTTTTCTATAAAGTTTGAATGCCTTCATAATAATATTATGATGAAATGTAGGTCACAGAACCTAGTCCATTCAATAGCGTAATGGTAAATGTATTTGCTTATGTAAATATTACACATGCTTTAAGATGGCATTTGTCTTATATGGGTGTGTGCTTTGAACCGTGAGTAAAATAATGACATATTTGTATGATGTAGAACAGTCAATGTTTGACGTGAACGGTCGGTGTTACATATTCTCAAAATATTAAATACGAAATGAAACAATCGTGGCATTAAGATTTTATAATTGTATGAGTAAAACGTCCTAATTCTTAATGGAAATTTTGAATAAATCAGAACCCCATATATAACAGAAAATAATATTTGTTTTGCGGGCGGCCGGAAGAGGAACCTCGGAGGAACTCAACACGTCATGCATTTTTATTATTCGGCTGTGAAAAATTTTCCGATCGGGTTTCTTCAAACTCAATTATTTTTGTTTTTGTGATATTATAATGACACAAGTGGAAAATATATATGAAAAGTGATGCTTGGAACATTTTCTTGAGGCTTTGGACTTTCAAATCCTAAAATGTCCCGATAATACAAGTATTAAGATGAGCCGTTACCAGTTTAAGTTGTGTTGTCAATTTTACGGAAAATTACTGATGAAAAGAGTTTTTTTTTAATTATTTTAGATTTATAAGAGTTTACGTATGTGTGGGTTTTGCTACTAATGGTGTCCAATGAATATTACGCATTTTGTAGTTTTCATTACAATTTATATTTATTATTTTTAAAACCCTAAAATAAATTACAGTTTACAGATAATGATGAATTGTTCCTAGATTAAGTCTGGGAATTTATTTTGCTCTGATGTCCCAAATATGTTATGATATGTTCGCGAAGTCACCGATTGCAAAGATATCCATGTCAAGTTATGTTTTCTTCGATGACAATCCTAAGTTTTGAAATACTTTCAGAGTAAATAATTTTGTAAAAATAAGTTTAATAGAAAATTTAATTAAATGTATGATCGGTGTAACGTCTGAATACGCGATCGGACGTTCAATAAAAGAATGTCATTCAATATAAGAAATTGCACTTCAGTTAACACCAGAAGTGAAAGCAGAAGTGATGAATTTATTGCACACAATAATATTGGTTAGGAGTGCTTCACTAAAAAGCTCTGCAAACAGATTTAACGATGGGAGAGTCGGTGCTTGACTAACAATTATGACAGATTCACACATTTCCTTTTGTTATGGAGGCTAGTACTCTCTTTTCAAATCTACCGGTTACGCTCAGGTGTTTGTTTGCAAACCTTGTTTTGACATTTAAAATCACATGGCATTGGTAAAATTCGGTATTGAAATATTTAACTCTCTCAAATGTTAATTTATCCATTGAATTTAAATATTTTGATCCCATGTGATATTGTGAAAAGCCACTTCTATGTGATTAAAATTATTTCTTAATTTATACTTTTAACGTATCATTTTATTTTATATCATACCTATTTAGGTATTTGGAGTTAAAGGACGTAATTTATCATTATTTTATTGTTGTTTTTTTTTGTGTTTCTTATAGTTAGTAGAACTTTCAAATGTAGGTCCCTCTGAAACTCCCTTTCTTTCGTTAAATAAAATTACTTTAAGTATATACATTTTGAAAATTGTTTTTGAATGGTCGTCAGATTTTAATAGCTGCTTTACTTACGTTTAAAATTCACTATCTACGAGCACTTTTTTGCTAAACAATCACCGTCTGTAACTTTAAGAGGCCTTAAATATAAAAAAAACTTGCAAAGACCTTGGGTTTCTGAAAAGCTTGATGGAAATGTTACACAATCCAATTGTTTCTGTTCAATTCAACAAAATCACAACAAGACACACGCAATGCGCAAACAATATGCCACTCGGATTAGAGATAAAGAGAAAATCGCGTAGGCTGTTGGCGAGCCCGAGTCTATTCTGTCACTGGTACGAGGTATGACTACCGTCAGTGGAGTCGAGAGTCGAGAGTCGTGACGGGGAAATATTGAAGCAGTAGGAGATACTCGAATAGGCGGTGGAGAGGTACGGTACGGGTAGACAGAACAAGCGCGGTTTCCTAAAGACAAAGTATCCAACACGCTTCGACCACAATGGTGCCTTTCAGCAGGTGCCACGTTACTTTAACTGTCAGTGGCGGAGGGAGTCGGTCTGGTCGGAGCCCAAAGAGGTAAAGACTGTAAGAGGTGTTGTTCCAGTATCCAGTGTTCCACTCCTCTTCCGAAGGCCCTCGTTAGCTGGCGTGATCGGCGAGTTAGGGGTCCGCCCCGGCTTCCAGAGAAATGCTTTCCAACGGTGTCCGCTGTCCACTGTCCGCCCAACAACATTAGTACGAATGCTGTACATTCTGCGGCATTAAGTCATTGTGCCTAATCCATAACATCAGCGCGCTTCGTGCTTCGTGCATGTGAATAGTGTCGCTTCAGCAATCAGCGGATGCGCGACAATCACGCTCCCGTGGGTCCTATTATTATTACAGCCTTATGATACTTACATTTTTTTCAAACTTTCATTTTCCACAACTTGACACGTCTGTACATATGTTAATACAATGGATGAGGACTTATACAACTCATCAAGAGCTCATATTTTTTTATGCGTGGATAGCTCGAGGAAGACAAGAGCCTTTACCTGAAAGATATTTCATTCTCAATACTTCATCTCGGTATTGTAACAAATGATTTACGTATTTATTTTCATCACATGCTTCAACCCAAGGTCACTTCTTCCTATCTTTGAAAAGATCCCCCACACATCATCTCTAAACATCACAGTTCAGTTGTATTCTAAATGTATAAAATCGGGCAATTATTTCTGACCCATTGTATCAAAGCGGGACATCTCCGTTTCTATAGTTTTGGGGTAAACGTAAACATCAGCATGTGTAGAATCATTCATTTGTAAGAACGAACTGTATTTTTCAACATTCACAGAATTGCATTTAACGGTGTTGTTTTTCAATCCCCCTGTCAGAATATTTATTTATTTATTTTATTTAGTACATAATATACATATGCAATATTTTAAATAATGCTTTGACTGTCCAACTGTGACGATTTTCCGTTTTAGAACAGTCAAAATTAAATGTATAGAAATAGAATAGATGTCAATATTGGTTTCATTGATAAAATAAATCCCATATTTATTTTTTTATTGTAAATCATTTTAATAACTTATTATTAAGTTCTGCAAGTATTTTTAGTTTTTATTATTGTGACACCTGTTTCGGCGTTTAAGGCCATTTTCAAACTGTTTGAAACAGCTGTTATAATAATAAAAACTAAAAATACTTGCAGAACTTAATAATAACATTATTAAATTTGATTCACATTCATTAAAAAATTAATAAAAGCCATAATGGTATTTCAGCACAAAAAAATAAATTGGGAATTCAAAAGGAACATCAATTAAAATATGAAGGCCGAATCTCACTTAATTAATGGTTTTTTTTTTCTTATAAATTTATTTTTAAAAGTTTATGTGAATTTGTCGTATTTTGATGCTACTGAATTTATAAAGATTTGCTTCTAAACAACCAAAAGTTCTGGTAATAATAATCTTAAAATCTTTACACATTTTATTGTTTAAATAAATACGACTGCGGAAATACATTGCAAACTCTCGGAAAATGTCAGTGCACCCCAATGCTACAATTTTTGTCATTAGCTTCAATTTACGAACTAACCTGCCAGAAACAATTACATTAGTTTTTGATTTGAAAAAGCGTAAGATGAATTATTTCGTTTGTATTCGAGTGAATTCCTATTATAACCTATCGAATGCACATTACAGGTTATTAAGAGTTACCTTTTTTTTTTATTAATTAAGACTCTTTAAAAACATTTTGTCTCCTTAAAATTCGCCATCAACATAATTTTTCAATGATTTAAATTCAGATTTTTTTTCTTGTGATACGCACTAAATTTCCAACTGCCTGAAGTTAGTAGCATTCCCATTTGTGGTGTTTTCCAAATTATTTAAAGCTGAAGAAAATGTGAGAAAGGGATTATTATTGACGGTTGTAAATAATTAAACTTTTATGTCACTGCAAAGATTGATAATATATTTTTTGAACAAACTAAATAAAATCGGTTCCAAACGCGATCCCTGTGGCGCACCACTTATTATTACCATGGAGATAAAGTTCATAGCATTTAATAATCTTACTAGCTTTTAATCATTAGGATTATTTTCACAATTCTTGTCATGACTATGTAAATCTATTTCGCCGTCCGATTTGGGTGACGCTGTGAGGCGGGTTAATGAAGGGCTTACGACATTTGAAGAGGTCTGTATGATATGAAACGTGAAATACGAAGGCCGGGAGGTCGACCCGAATACGAATACCAGACGGTTTTCAAAATACAGTACTGGAAAAATCAGATGAAGTGGGGTGGAGTCGTAAATTTGATGTTTTTGCAATTATACCACTACTGCCTACTACTACTACTACTACTTAATATAACCAAAAAAGGAAGAAAAAAAACCACGGTTAATGCATATTTTGCATGTTTTGAGTTTTTCTGCAAACGAACTAGTGAACAGATCAATTCACTTAAATCTTTACCCACACTTTATCCACACTTTTATCTTTATCCACAGATGTGTTGTTAGTATCCTTAGTTCGGTTTTGTTGAAAATCTATATCCACTTTTGAGATTAAGATTGGATAAATGTAAACCTCGATACTGCGGGATGAAGTCGATCATTCTACGAGTATACAAAAAACAGCAGGTCTTTACAGAAAAGCGAAATTAATTTTAAAATGTAAACTCAATAAAGAATAACAGATAAATAAATCAATGTTCTTAATTCATTATTTTTAATTTTTTTACTATAAAATAAATAATTTCGAACAGACTCATGGGTAACGAAATCACCCCACCCATGCGGGTGTAGTCGATCGCACGTTAACATTTGACATTTCGGTGACAATAATAAGACACAGCATCCCCAAAGATGATATAGGCCTTGAGGGAAATTATTTCCCTCAGGGTCTCCTACTGTAAAAAAAATAATAAGAGAAAAAAATATGTACCTTGCAGTGGCGTGCATCACTCCAATACCAAAAGTGGGCTGTGAGACAGTGGCGTGCAGCCCATATAGGCTGACAAGCTATGCTTACCGTAAGATTGCTTATAAAAAATGTTTTTTCCTCTAAATTTGAAGAGTTTCATGCCATATGTTTTACCCTTAGAAATTGTTCCTTTTTGAAAATATTTTATGTTTAGTCGTAGCCTGCCTTGAACCTCTTGTCCTTCAAACGTTTTTTCAAACTCGAGTTAGGTTTTTTTAACATGTTTCATAAAGATTCACACAAAAATGCACTACTTATCAGAATAAACCGGAAAGTTATCAATTATTTTTGTTGAGAAATGTTCAAATTTTATGGCTAGTAATTTTTGCCGAAGAAAGGTGTAACTGTCTGCTCACTTTGGTGGTAATTTTATTGTGTTTATAAAGGTGCCCGTCTTAAACAGATCCATAGTTAAAATGCGTCAAGGTAGTTTTGAATATTTCAGAATTTGAAAAAAAAGAGAGAAATGAATTTCCACAGTTACATAAATGGAAATGCCTACAAATAGTACACCATCTGATATATTAGCTCTCAGATTTAGCTCTCGCTAAAATGCCGGCTTGTATTTCTAAGGTGTTCACGTTTTCATGATGAAAAATTATAATCAACACCTGAAAAGCTATAGCTTACCCTTGGTTAAGGAGCAATCACGTCACTGCTATGTGAAGTTTTTCAAATTTGGGTATGAATTGTGCATTGAATATTTGAAAATGACAGTTTTGCTAACATCTTCTGCTGATTGTTGTGACAAACTGATTTTTTTTTTTGCATGTAATTCATGGAATAAATACATTTTGATCAGAAATTTATCATGTTTTTCTGTTATCTTTACGGTTCGTTTTTCTTGGGGTAGGCACAGATTTTCAGCCTTTATGGATTGCACGCCACTGGTACCTAGGTACATAATTTGGAAGATGTAAATTGCCATAACTTTTTATGAAACTATTTAAAGGGGTAAAAGAAAAAAAAACATTTTTAACGACCCCGGATTACACGTAACGAAGAACTGCGAAGCGTATTATTCGTTGTCATCAATCCTATGAATGGGTGTTCCATCTGTACTTAATTCTTTAATTTCGTTCATTGTATTTTATGAAAATACATGAATTGCATTTGGGAAGTGTATAATATGTACGACTGGTAGAGCGAGGCCATTTGCATTTTGGTTAAGAGTGACGAATTCAAATGAAGATAAATATAAATGATTTATAAATGTTTTACCATTTCGATTCGGGACACTATTTGATCAATAAATTTGACTAGAAATTCGAATATTTCATTCAATAATTTGACACAATTTTTCAATATATATTTTTTTTTATTTTCGAATTCGAACAAAGAGTAAAGAAGAACACGAGAAATGTGATTTGGGCGTATTTCGTAATCCAAAAGTTTGACCATTCTTTGCTTAAATTTCAAATATAGAAATTCATTTCATCAGCTTATGAAATTTTCATTTCCATAAAATGTAACGTCGATATACGATCTCAGGCAATGTAAGAGAGACAGAGCGAGAGCTAAATGAAATGAAGGGGTACTGGGTCATTGGTGACATCGGTTTCCATTCAAATCTACATCTTGTGTATATCAGTGAATGTGAAACATTTTCGACATTATGAAAGCATTGCATTTTTTGTAGTCGTTGAAGATTTGGTAAGATTCCAGAAATATTCCAATTCCGAATACACGTATTTCTCAACTACCCACGCACTCAGCAGTTAAACAGATGATATAGAATTTATTCTAATTATTATCTATACTCGTACGTTACATCGTCGAAGGTTTATTCACATCTAATACACTGTGAGACCTTCGTCGTTTTACAAAGTTGCTGGCTTTGGCCTGAAAACTATGGATACGTACCTACCTAATAAAAATGATATTCTAGTGCAGCAGTTCCCGAAGTGGGTTCCGCGACGGTTTCATAAAACTAAGATTTCAGTTGTCAGACATATAACCTAATTTTAAGACAAATGTAAAAAAAAAAAAATTTTTAACTTTGCGAGGATCGGATCTAAAAAAAACTACGATCAGAGTTTTCAAAAACAGTTGGAGAACAATTTATTTTTTTTTAATATAGGAAAAGTGGTATAATATGTGAACATATTTGGAGTAGCAATGGAATCTCCATCGTCACTCTCAGTAGCAGAAGAGTGTTTTAAAATTTCTCAATGAATAGCCTTCGATCAAATATCTGATTGCTATGATTAAAATATTCAAGGGCTTTCCTTTCTCTTTTACAAAATACAAAAGGGTTCGCGACAAACTTTAGTCTTTCTTCACTGTTTTGTATCAGCCGCCCAGAATAACATGCTTTTTTACATGGTCTTTAACATTTGAGGATGATACAATGAAAGCATTTTTACATGGTCTTTAACATTTGAGGATGATACAATGAAAGCATTTTTACATGGTCTTTAACATTTGAGGATGATACAATGAAAGCATTTTTACATGTTCTTTAACATTTGAGGATGATACAATGAAAGCATTTTTACATGGTCTTTAACATTTGAGGATGATACAATGAAAGCATTTTGTGATTTGGCCTCAATGTAGAAAATATTTTTACATGGTCTTTAACATTTGAGGATGATACAATGAAAGCATTTTGTGATTTGGCCTCAATGTAGAAAATATTTTTACATGGTCTTTAACATTTGAGGATGATACAATGAAAGCATTTTGTGATTTGGCTTCAATGTAGAAAATATTTTTACATGGTCTTTAACATTTGAGGATGATACAATGAAAGCATTTTGTGATTTGGCCTCAATGTAGAAAATATTTTTACATGGTCTTTAACATTTGAGGATGATACAATGAAAGCATTTTGTGATTTGGCCTCAATGTAGAAAATATTTTTACATGGTCTTTAACATTTGAGGATGATACAATGAAAGCATTTTGTGATTTGGCCTCAATGTAGAAAATATTTTTACATAGTCTTTAACATTTGAGGATGATACAATGAAAGCATTTTGTGATTTTTCCTCAATGTAGAAAATATTTTTACATGGTCTTTAACATTTGAGGATGATACAATGAAAGCATTTTGTGATTTTTCCTCAATGTAAGAAAATATTTTTACATAGTCTTTAACATTTGAGGATGATACAATGAAAGCATTTTGTGATTTGGCCTCAATGTAGAAAATATTTTTACATGGTCTTTAACATTTGAGGATGATACAATGAAAGCATTTTGTGATTTGACCTCAATGTAGAAAATATTTTTACATGGTCTTTAACATTTGAGGATGATACAATGAAAGCATTTTGTGATTTGGCCTCAATGTAGAAAATATTTCAGGGTGATATGTTTGAGACGCTTCAAAGGTTTTCGTTAAAAAAAGTCTACAATATTTTGAGACTATATTATGCACTTGATAAAAATTCGTATTTTATTGGTTTGACGTTGGATACAGTCAAATTCTAAGCATGGTCTTTAATATTTCAGGATGAGTAAAAAAAAACCTTTTTATTGGGGTCTATATTTGATATATTCTTTTTTATAATTCCGTTTTTTAAAATACTAACCGATTTGGTGCATTCATTGGAAACTAACCATTAGAATGATGAAAATTGACGATATTTATTGGTTTCACCGCGGAGAAGAAATACAGAACTGCAAAATTTTCACCTGATGCGCATTATTTAATTTATTTGTAAATGTTATACTTCTCTCGCAGCAGCCGGCAGCTTTTTATAAGCGCTCCAGTTTATCTGGGAAATATTGCTTAGTTCTTAATTTTTCGGGTGTTAAAATAGCGTAAAATAACCGTAATAATTTATAGGTTACATTTATAAAAATCATATAATTTTAGTGTGGCCGTTTCGGGCTTAAATCAAGTTTATAATAAAAAATAAAAATAAAAACCCAAACATTTTAAGTTCAAATCTGTCATTTTGTTCTAAATTAACCCAAAAGCATCGGTCATCGGTCGCCACATGTGCTTGTTTAAAGACCTTTGCCTGTTAAAAGCCTAGGGCAGTGTCCAAAGTGAATGGTTGATTTACAATGTTATTCTTTGAACTATGGTGATTGTAAACAATATCGTTTACGACCGTGCTGCACGACGCAAACTTAATAGTGAATGTGTTATTTTGGACCATTTAATAGCTGCAAAAAGATATCGTTGTATAACCTTGAACGTTGTACCACAATCGCAACCCGTAAAATTAGATTTCGTGGCTGCCGAGAAAGGCGCAATAGGAAAAGATATTTGACAAGAAGATCTTCTGCTGTCACGGCGACCTGAGTTCTGACCTCCAGTCTACAGAGCAGATCCGGTGCATCATGCGGCCCACGGACGTGCCCGACCAGTCTGCTCTGCGACCTGCTGTGGTCCGACCCCGACAAGGACACCACCGGCTGGGGCGAGAAATGGACGACACGCTGGTGTGCTCTTTCCAGATCCTGAAGCCGGCCGACAAGCGTTACCTGGCGTACGGGCAGTCCCGTCAGGCCGCCCAGGGGCGTCACCAACAAAGACAAAGAAGAGTGGATATGGATATGGATCAGTTCCCCCGGCCCCCGTCCTCACCGCCGCCCAACTTCACATGACTCCTATCATTTTTATTAGCGTTTTGCAATATATCGTAAGGAATAAATACAGTTAGCATTTTTTTTTCTCTCAATTTAACATGTATGAAAACTTAGATCAAGCCGTATTTAGTTTTGATAATTTAACTGCATCTCTTTATATGGTCTATAAATAATGTGTAATGATAGCCTGTCCAAAAAAAATGTAATAGATGTAATATAGGAATAATGTAAGAATAGGAAGTAAGATTTGTACAGCGCCCTTGAGGTGATTTTTCACAAAAACGGCGCTATAAAAATCATCCGATTATTATTATTATTATTCATGAGCCATTCCCTTTAGTCTCACAACAAACCCCGATTAGGAATGCAATAGTCCCTTTGGTTTGTGGAAAGGAAATGCAGAAATTCAACAATTTTCGCCTGCGGCATATTCTTTACCATCTTCGTGAATTTCTCTATATGGCATTCCCTTCAGTCTCACAACATACCACGATTGGCGATGCAATCGCCATATTGGCTCAGGGAGAAGAGTGTTCAGAGTGGAAGATACTCTCAGTATCGCCCTGGTGAAAGACCACCATTCAGAATTGAAACGTTGCTTGAAATGGCTTTTAGCCGTGTTTGGTGACCAGATCTGAATAGTCAGGTATTTCCCCACCTCCCTCTTCCCCTTCTTCTTACCCTCCCCAATACCTTCAACCCCACAACATTCCCCAATTGGAAATGCCATAGTCTCACTGGCTCCAGACGGTTGGGAGCAGTTGAGACTTGTGCGGTATTCATATAAAGGGAAATTGGAACTAATGTGCGAAATATCCAAATCTAACAATTTTCCTGCGCTTGGACTGTCCTTTCATATTTATTCAGGAGGAGGATTTTTTTTTCTAATTGGGCTTCCGCCAACATCAAAGCAGCTCTTTAGGATTCTGTGACCGAAAAAGTTCTGGAACCCCTTTTGTAGTGCATTCCTTTTGTTTTCCTTGGTAGGCTTTATTTATGATCGCTAATTGTAATCATGTACGAGGTTGTCTTTAGCAAGTACCCAGAACCCCGATGATTATTACCATATCATTTATAACAATTTAAATCTAACAATGAATGTGGCTATGTTCAGGCGATGCGGATTCGTCCGCCTGTGCGTTTAGATTGACGCGGGTCGTAGATATAGGTACTTACCGAGTTCAATTGTCAACATTTTGATTAAAAAATTTTTTTTTAATTATGTTGTGCAATTTCTGGTCGCTTTAGTGTATAAAATATGCATAGTTCAACTGTGATAATATTTAAAGGCTCAAAAAATAGGTAGGTTCGATAAAAATCTTGGGAGTGCTAAGGCATAAATATTTTTGGGAGTTATTGTATTTTTCGGGAAAAACAAAAATATGATGTATTACAAAAGGATCATTTTTATAAGGTGACGAGAAGAGCTAACACATGTATTTTTTAAAACATACGCATATCTTTCAGGATTTCCGTATTCTCAGTTGACAAAGTAATATTATTAATAAATTTCTAAGCCAGTTGAAAAAGTATGCAAGGCGAAAGGGTCATTGCATCTCCCTTATCGATATACTAGCGCCATCTGTTGTTACATTTTAGAGACAAGGTAATGGAGCGTTGCCTGCGATGTTACCGGCTGTGCATCATATGTTTTATTTTAGTTGTAGCTTTGGACGGCAGGGCTGTAAAAGTGTAAAATAAATATAGAAATGAAAGATGGCCGCGGAAGCCATCGGTGGTTAACTTGTTCTTAGAAAAATGTAGAATTTTGCAGAATGTTCTTGTTATAATATAATAAATCTAAGCAATACTACTGAATAATTATAAGTGAACTGTTGCGATGCCCATGGAATTTGTGTAATTGTTATACTTTGTATGTTGAAAGTGATCGTTTCGCGAGTTTTACCCAATTTCCATCACAAGAAAAAGAAAACTGAGGTAATATGCTTCCTGAACTATTTTCCGAATAAAGTAATGTTTATTTTTAACATTTTATATGCACTCATCTGTCATCTCATTTTTTTCCCAATGAGTCCACAGAAACAATGATCAGATTCTATATTTTTAACCAGTTGGCCACTCATTACACTGCAAGGAAGAAGGAAGAAATCATTTCCTTACATAACTGGAATATATTCAAGCCTTCACACAATTATTAGATTATAACCATTAATAAAGCAGCTGCAACAACAGTCTTAAAGCGCATCTTATATTTCCGAGTATTTTCTGGCACTGTTTTAGATTTTTACTATTTTTTGGCTCATATTCCCGCAGCATCGGAACATCTCGACTTCTCAGTTTTTTTGCGTCTATATAAGTAAGACGTTTATTTTGAAAATCTTTTTTGTATGTCGGTAAAGAAAAATAAACGCCATATTATAATAAATTCGATAATTCGCTGCTCCTTTCAAATATTATCAATGACCTTTGCAAGCGTGAACATTTTTAAACTTCTCAGATTATTTGCAGTCCAATGCTGGGAAGATTAATGCTAACCAGTGAACTTGAACTATTCTTATTTGTGTACGAAAATAGTACGGTTATTGTTATTTTTCAGGGATCGCAATCATCGTATTATTTTCCCACTCGAATACATCAAATAATAATCAGATCCATGACATCAGCATTGGGACGACAGTGAATCATCTCTCGATCTAAATGCTAAAAGCGTATTTCTTGTGAAAAAATGTCTTCGGGGAAGGAACTTAATTCTAATTTCTAATACCTACTCATTCACAGCATAACTACATGAGATTTATCTTCACTCCTCCTTCTCTCTGGACGTATTATGTAGGTACTTAGTACGTATTTAGTAAATCTACCATATGCCTGGCTTCGAATAAATATACCGAAAATAAACATTTGAAGATACATAGGTAGATACAGATTTCTATTTTGGCGCGATATTTTAATTTACTTTTCGCTTATCCGAATCTAACTAGAAAGCTATTTGAATGTAGATTCTAATATCGTTTTTAACTGGTGAAATTTTCTTTCGTACATAGGATGCCCGTTCAGTTGTACTTTTTTCTATTTTCGCATAAGTACCGGAACATTGTGTACTGTATATCGTGCCATGTACCCAACTATCCCTGTCTGAATAAACACGGGATACAAGCCAAGCACACAAGCCGCGCATGTTAAGTTTCAATTTATGGAGACATTTGTATGAGTCATTGTTTTGGTATAATCTCCCGTAGGTATTCATCTCGGGAATATTTAATTACATACGTGTCACAGCATCTTAATTATATACCTTCCTACACAATGAGTGCCTGCGGATAAGATGATATTCCCATTCACCGGTGCTTGGCCGCCAGCTGTGTTAATGATGCGTTTCTCTCATCATCAGTCAACTATACTTAAAACTTCTAAGTGCCTAAAAGACTAACTTATAAAACGATTAAATTCGTAATCAATCCAATAAGGGCGGTATTTCAGTTGCTTTTTGCTCGGCTTGAGAGATATTGACGTTCATCAAGTTGCTCCCTAGTGCGAACCCCAAAAACCCATCAGACTGAAAACGTTCCAGGGTAGGTAACTATTATACATTGAAATACCGGCCCTGAGTTGTTTAAATTAATACTGGGTGACTTATGTTTACTTTCTGCGTGTGTATTGAATGTGTACAATAACGTTCTACTAAATGCATAAATATTATTATTATGTTTTTTTTTAATGTTATGTAGGTAGGTAATTCTCCGAGTATTTTATAACGGACCTATTTGGTGGGTTTTTTTTATATCTTTGAGTTTTTTTTTGTTATATGAATACCGCACAAGAGTCCCAAACTGCTCCCAACCGTCTGGAGTCAGTGAGACTATGGCATTCCCAATTGGGGAATGTTGTGAGGCTGAAGGTATTGGGGAGGGGGAGAGGAAGGTGGGGAAAAGGGGAAATACTGATGTTAGCACCATTTAAATTTGTATTTCTTATCGTTTTTGTTACTGTTTTCACGTGCACAGTATAACTTTTTATAGTGGAATTAATATACTTTTGTGCGATCGAATAAGTACGATCTCAATATAAATGTTCAAGTATAGATTTTGATATCGTTTGACGTTTAGTATGACGGACACTCGTAAATTTAAGGAAATATTTCAGTTGTATTTGTCATACCGACGATTCTTTTAATATTGCCAGTATTGGAGGATGCACGAAAAATGGATATACCTGTAAAGTCGGCCTCCCTACATACAGAGTTATTCAAAGTAATGGAATCTGAATGATCTACATAGCAATTGAAAAAGGAGATCTGAAAGTTTCCAATGACAACGCTAGATCGCTTATAGTTGCGCAGACGATCGCTAGAGTGCTCGCGCCGCCAAGCAGCCATTTCGCGTCAGTTGTGAGTAAAATGGGTACTATGCAGCACAAGGTTTTCGTAATGCAGCGTACCTTTCGTCCCCATGTTAACATTGCACCGCCAACTGGAAAGAGCATTTGTCGTTGATATCACCAATTTGAGGAAACTGGATGACTCTGTAAAGTAAAAAGGCCGGGCCGGCCGCGTGTATACGGAGAAGAACGTACGAAATTGAATCCATCATTTTGAATAACAACGCATAACGATTGACTGTGTTACCTACCTAATGGGCATTATTCACACTTACGTAGCACATTCCGTGGAACAAACTAGGACGAAAACTGAAAACGGCTCCCGGCTGTTGAAGCTGATTGAATGGAGTAAAGGATTTGCAACACACAACACCAATGTTATATTTGGTACACAATAGTAATGCCTAAGCGTAGGCACTACATAACGCACGTAGCGTTTCATGACTAATTTCTATCGAATTATGAAGCATGTTATGGGAGATAAATTCATTTTCTTTTGTATTCTGCCGGTTTGAATAAAGGTGACTGCTCGCCTCAATATGGTCTCTCGCTAAATGCTGTTGTATAGTTGACCAATGACCACAACCCATTTCACTCGTTGAGCTGTCATTATAATTGCCACATTGACAGTTTTCGCTTGCGCGTGGCATTCCACATTGCCGGCCCCTTGAAAACAGTCGGAAACTTCTTGAACAATGCAATGCAAACAGTCAGATCGAAGTTATCGCCGGAGTCTCACCTCGGCGGGCTCCCACGGCCTCCGCCCCCGCAGCGCCCCCGCTCTCCCGGCGCCGCTGTCCGCCCCCTGCCTCCTGCCTCCTGCCTCCCAGAGGGCCCGAGCTCCTCTGACAGGTGACATTAGCAGATATGCCTGCCTTGATCCGACGCCCGATCAATCACCTTAATAGCCAGCTCAATAGGTACACCCGAGGAAAACCGACTATAATCATATTATAGCTAATATAGTTTATATTTCCCTACAAAAATCTCTGATATGTTGCTCTCGGGGTATTTTGCCGAGAGTCTTTGCAAGGAAATGGAGGACTACGCACTTTTTGCATTAATTTGGCAAGATCTAGATTTTAGTGGGGAGGATACACAAATATAGGCAAATGAGAAACTCTTTCATGCAGTAAATATTTATCCCACCGTCACTTCATTATATTGGTATTCCCTTTTTGTAGTATTTTCCCTCCCAACGTCCCAAGTAGAAATTTTTGCGAGCGGATGTAAATATTTCATTTTTATGGAACAGATCATAGTTTTGCGCAGACAGAATGATCAATATAACGTGTACATTAAATCGAACCCGCCTACGTAAATAAACATCTGTGATATCAGCACTACACTCGGAGAGTTGTTTTCCCGATGGGATGGAGCCTCAGTACTATCGTATCGCGCAGTTGTTGCTTAGGTTTTTATTGGCTGTGTATTGGGTGCGTTCGCTCATCACCAGAACCCTCTCCACACCGTAACCTCATTAACTATGATGGTTCACATAGCGTCCTTTGAGTCTGACACAAAACCTATTCGGGACGCAGACGCGAAGACCTTCACACTGAGGCTCCCCCGTGTAGTCTCGTCGTGAGTGTAGAGCAGGCATAACGTTTAGGTTTGTTTGTTATCAAATTGTTGATATTATTTGATGATTATGACACATTGCTCCCTGCATATACCATAATATAGGACATAGGCTATAGGCTATAGGCTATGGACTTTCCGCCAATCCCGAGAGCCCCGGTAACCAAACCAAAACAATGTTGGGTGCGACCTCTGACAGGCAGACAGTAGACACTGCACGTTGGCATTCATACCATGCAGGCGCAGGCGGCGCTAAAACAGAAAGTCCCACAGTAAAGTAAAGTAAAGTAAAACAGAGAGACCACGAAACCTTTTTCGCGTGGATTTGAATTCGGTGCTTTGCTATTGTGTAGTATAGTATGTAATAATAGAAAGCAGGATTTTGTTGAAATTTTTGTGTTTATCATTTTTCATTTAGCTTAGTTTCAATTCAGGCAATTTAATTCATTACAGTGATTGATCGATGGGTTTGATCTTTGCGTTGGAAATTTTGCGAACCGTTTTTTTTTCACAAATAGTTTAAAACTTATTCTAAAATAATGCAAGTTGAAGTTGCACCCAAATCGGAAAATAGGTACATATCACCATTTTACCGGAGACGCTCGAACGACTTCATAAATACGTTGACTGTTATTGTTATTTTTAAATATTATCCTTGTTTTCATTGCCATGTCGAATAATTTACTCTGGATTAAACTGTCTTTTTACACAGATTCAACTGAGTGCATTTTGCTAAATCCTGAATTCTTACTTAGTAACTATAGTATAAAGTATGTATAATTAAATTATCTGCAATTATTACAACAAACCGGAAGCTGGAGTTAAGCACAAAATTAAAGAAATCATTTTTAAAAAAAATACAGATTATGTTATTTGTAATACTTATAAAATTAATGAATGCAGTAAGTTTTTTTCATAGATCTTTTCATTCATACCTCCATAGTATGAATGAAAATTCGTCTTCAACTTCATAATATTTATAATGTTGTGTATTGCATACCTGCTTTTTATGTGGAGTAAGTCACCCGTCGGGCGGTCGTACTTTTACAAATTTGCATGTTTGAATGAGGTCAAATGCACACAATGCTACTGCTACATTGAAAAAATACCTGATAATGCTAGTGTTGCAATCACTAAGTGGAATAGTTCCTACATACATATTTGAAATTCGTGAAAATGCTCGAATTGAAAGCAAAAATGGTAAACATTTATTTAAAATGAAGACATTTGCGGTTTTGACGCTCGTTAAAACAAAACGTTGCGATATGCTGCAACGGTTTTTACTATTATAACAACAATGTTTGTTTTTAGCTAGTGACGATTTTCTCTATGAAACACCGCGAACCCGTACAGAAGATACAAGATGCAATCCGCTTGCGCTTGAGGTAATAGCAATAACAGCAGGTCTGCATTGCCCTGAAATGTTAGTTAAGTATACACCAGTGGTCCTAGGTAGTATTATACTATCGTAGTCTCACTATGAATCCACGATGTCCTAAGAAAAATATACTTACTATTATAATAGTACGCATTCCATATTATGGAAGGTTATAAGGAAAGATACCTACGTTCGAGCAATTCCAATATTATTTTACGACTGCATTCCATGTTACGTACGTCGAACGGTCGATGTGTTTGTTGTCTGATTAGGCATTATTTTTAAACGTGTACTTCAGATCAATAATTACTTTATTAGTTTTTACAGATGTTCATATCTGCATGTTTTTGTTTTTACTCTACGAGTACATCACGTGTGGGCAACCTGCGGCCCGCGGCACGTTATGATGCGGGACGCGGACGTGTCTAGTTTCGATCATACCAAAAGTCGTTCAGTGGATTCAAAACATTGAACATCAAAAAAGGAAGAAGAAACTAAAACCTAAACTAAAAATCTCTTAAAAACCCACAACAATCACCGAATGTAGCCGTGAAAGCCGGTGTTGCAACTCAAGTGCTGCCATTTTCAACGTTTTTTGTTTATCTTTTCTACCACTTGTTTTAAAATCTGTGTTTCCCCCCATTAACTTTTATCATAGCTAATTATGAACATTTTTTATTGTTATCTTTCCCGTTGTTAATTACTCAAATTAACCAATGTGCGGTTGCAGTTGACTAAACAATCGTTAAAAAAATTGGCATTTTTTTACAATTTGAAAATTTGCATACTTGTTGATTGTTTCTCTCCGTACGTGTTAATGTTAATCTTTAAAGTTAATGTGCCTAGTCAAGCCTAGATCATATGCTGCAAAATTAAGGGGAAAACCGTTTGCGTGTTCCGAGTGCATATTATTATTTAAGCGTATGAACTAAAATGGAGATTCAATTAAGGAAGTTAAGTGTCCGGACTCACCTGCTGGCGCAATTAGAAGGAAACCATTCTGATGTTTCGAGTGTAGTTGTACAATCCTTGTTCTAGATAACATGGTGCAAAACCTGCGGATCTCTAAATTTGTTACAGTTTATATCATTTATGTAGAAAAGATTATATTATTATCTCAAGAATATTTCGCCACCCATAAATATGTCAAGCGACTCGATCTTGGGTCGAGACCCATGGGTTAAAAAACGCTGTTTTAGAGAAAAATAAAGTGTGATGTGATCTCTTAGGAGAACCTCTAACTATTTTTATACTTTCTAGTGTGATAAATGTCAGATAAAGTAAAAACCTACATGTTAATCTGTGAGAAATAGTTAGATGCAGGCGAATTTTCATGTAATATTACTGTCTATATCTGTGTTTTCTACTTAAATTTAAAAAAAAAATACAAAATCAAACAATATCTCTATCCAACTTTGAGGTTCGCCATTCATAATTAATGACATGAATTTATTTTGCGTAAAAAGAATTCGCAGTGCGTAGAATGTGTCTTTACGTTTTATGAAATGTGTCTTTTTTTAATATACGGTGTTCGCTGACTACCGTACGAAATTTTGAAATTTCGGGATGTCGGCCTGCGACTCGAGAAAACGAGAAAAGTTTGCCCATGCCTGCTTTACATAAATGACATAGTAAAAATACTAAAACATTGCAAAATACAACTGTTAGCAGACGATGCATTGATTTATATTGCAGAGGACGAAAATGAGAAAGATTAATAGTGATTTCGATACTGTGTCAAAATGGCTCAAATTATTACTGACAAAATACATGACTTGAGCAAAACAAATACACACGAGATCCAAAGAAGAAATCATAAAAAAGGTGCAAGAAATTAAATACCTAGGTGTCATTATAGACTCAAAGCTTAACTGCATGCATACAAATATAATTTCT